>LZPO01027425.1:227051-262296 GCA_001675575.1 Neotoma lepida | reverse complement strand
GACAAGGTGGCTGGTAAGCCTGCCACTTTCCTTAAACCCCTTGTGTTGAAGGTTAAGATGAAGTGCAAGATTCGGGGTGGTTTGCTTGAAAAGTAGCTGGAGGCCAATGAGGTGTCAGGCCCTGATTGGAGCTGAAAGCACAATTGAGGTGACCACTATAAATCTCACTCTTGTTCCTGGGAGCTTCGTGGGAGGCAGGCTATGAACAAGTGGATGGATGGAGGAGATAAGTATCTGTTGGCCAGAGCAAGTGCCTCAGAGGTCAAGATAGACTTTCTGGAGGATAAGGAACCAAGAATCGGAGAACTCTCCAGCATCAAGGCCCTTATACAAAGTCCCTCTGGAAACGGGCAGCTGCGGAGTGGTTGGACACAAGCAGAGCAGGAGGCATCCTTGCAGAGGCCAGCTCTAAGATGGAAGAAGTGGGCCAGAGCTGGTTTTCTACAGGGCCCCATGGAGCCTGGAGGGAGCTTCATATATCTTAGATTTGAGGGTTGTCACACCCATCTCTGTTACACTCTGCTGTTCAAATTCCTTTAGAAGGGAGAGGGCCCCAGACTTGTATATGTTTATATATGTATGACTGAGCCATTTTCCCAGCCCTGGCTGTGGACTTTTGAACCATTAAAAGAAAGCTATGAGGTGGGCAGTGATGGCGCACGCCTTTAATCCCAGCACTTGGGAGGCCGAAGCAGGCAGATCTCTGTGAGTTCAAGGCCAGCCTGCCTCAAACTCTACAAAGCGAGTTCCAGAACAGATAGGACTGTTACACCGAGAAACCTTGTCTCAAAAAACAAAACAAAAATTGCCCACAGCCAGCAGGACCCAGAACCCATGTATGGACCAGAAACAGGGGCACCTACAGTGTGATTTACATCTTGGGCAACTTCTCCTCATGTCTCCNCCCCTTCCCACTCTGTCAAGCCTTCTGAAGACCTACTGTATTGTCTTCATTGGGTCTCATGTCCCTGGACTGATGCTCTGTCTGCTCAGCATCCTGTGGCAGTGACGATTCGTGATGGCCTTCCACACCTGAGCACCCATTAGCCCAGGATAATGTCCGTGTTGCTGCAGGGCGTGAGCACGTCCACGTGACACAGACTTGCCTTCAGGAGAGGAAATGAAAAGCAGACACTGCTCAGATATGAGGTGGGGAAATTGGGTTCAAAACAATGAGCACATAATACATTCACGCGGCGAGCAAGGAATGAGAGAGACAAGCATAGGACAACTTGGAAGTTGGCGTTAAAATTGTTTAATTAAACCGCACAGAGTGTTCGGATGCATTTTAAAATCCTCCAGGCCTCTGGAAAATTTGCTTCTGCTTCTTGCTCTTTCCTGTGTGTGTGTGTGTGTGTGTGTGTGTGTGTGTGTGTGTGTGTGTGTGTGTGCGCGTGCAGAGCTGCTGCTTGACAAAGAGCTGGGGGCTGGAAGGAGAACAAATAACCTGGGAATTCGGCCAATGGGAACCTCAGGGCCATGATCCTGGAGATCATTGGCCCCTCCACCTAGCAGTTCATGCTCAGCTGAAGGCAGGCTGGCCCACAGGGCAGTGGGCAGTGGGGATGCCTTTATCACAGCCTGCAGGCACCTGTCCAGCTTAGAAGATGCTGTTGGCACCCACCCCCACCCAGCTGTAGACCCTCAAGACCTTCCATTCTAGCTTCATGGGGCTTCCTCCTCCCCCTCACACCTCCATGTCTCTCCTGAAAATCCCAGTGGTTCGCATGCTGCTTGGGTTTAAGTCTGAGCTTGGAGCCTTGGACTGCATCTTCCATGAATGAGTGGGTACTTGAAGGGACACTAGCCCACTCGAGCATGTAGATCTGGCAGACCTTGCCCTTTTCCGCCATTCCCTCTGCCTTGCTAAAAACAGTTAGATTACATTCCTAAAGCTAGCCACCAAGGTCTCTTCCCTTATTTGGCCACTTCCTCCTCCAGAGGCTGACTACCAAGGTCCAGCTATCAAAGTATTGAAGTCCAGCAATCAAAAGCCCCCTTTGGCTCACCTAATTAACATGCCCAGTTAAAATAAACACCTCATCCTAACATGGGGTTTCCCCTTGTACCTTTATAAACTGCTGTTTTCCAATGGGCCACATCTGTCTCCTCTATCTAGAGACGGTCCTTTGTCCCTCTGGGACAGATATCCCTGCCCTCTTTCCCTTGATCCCTTTCTTTCTCTCTTCTTTTCTCTCCTGTTTTTGTCCCTCATCCCTGCCCTCTGTCTCTCTGGAGTAAACAAATCTCCTGTGTGCTGAGAACTTGGTCTCAATGCTGTTCTTTTCCAGGGCCCACACCCAGGCACCAAGTATCCTGTCTTCTCTTAGTTGTCTCCATCAGACCACAGGCATCTTCCCCCTGGCCAGTTGGCCCTGCCATGCTCCCAGCCCTGATTTCACCTACATTTAGGTTCCTCCAACTCAGAGGGCCTTGGAGTTTTCTTGAATTCTACCAAGAATTCTGTCACCTAGCATCCCAGCCCTTGTAGCCCTCACCTACATGTCTGCCGGGCCGGGTGTGTCTGAAGGTCCTATACAGTGTTCCTGTGGTTGCTCCCTTTTTATGTATAAACCCCAGGCACGCTTTTATCCCCAGGTGGAGTGGACGGGAAATATTTGCTATGTGAGTAGATAATAGCACAGCAATGTTCAGGCTCAGAGAAGCTAATGGGATCTCCAAGCAGGTGAGCAGCCTTGGATAGGTATCCATTGAGCTAATAGAGTTGAAGATCTCGATTCCACACCCTGCCTTCCCTAAGGGTGCCAAGCAACTCTGAAGCCCCATACATCTCTGGGAGTGCAAAACTCAACAGTTTCGGGGGGGCACCTTAAGGTTGCCATGGATTCTAGCCTCCTTACCTCTCTGGAAAGAGGGTGTATGGGACAGGGGGTCAAGCAAGGCATTGGGAATAGTATATTCCCTGAGTGGCCTTGAGATGGCCCTGTGTACTGGCTAATTTTGTGTCAACTTGGCACAAGCTAGCATCATCAGAGAAGGGATCCTCAGTTGAGAAAATGTCTCCATAAGATGGGGCTGTAGGCAAGCCTGTCGGGCGTTTTCTTAAGTAGTGATTGATTTGGGAGGGCCCACATCCGTTTTGGATGGTTGTGGATGGCGCCACCCCTGGGCTGGTGATTTGGGTGCTGTAAGAAAGCAAGCCGAGCAAGCCACGGGAAGCAAGCCAGTAAGCAGCACTCTCCCATGGCCTCTGCATCAGCTCCTGCCACCTTCGTGAATTCCTGTCCCCACTGCTTTTGCTGATGAACTGTTACATGGAATTGTGTTCTATGGAACCCTTTCCTCCCCAAGTTGCTTTCAGTCATGGTGTTTGATCGCAACAATAGTAACCATAACTAAGACAAGTTGGTACCAGGATCTTGTGGTCTTGCTGTGACAGACCTGACCATGTTGTTTTGGGGAGGACTGTGGAAGGACTTTGGAACTTTGAGCTAGAAAAGCCATTGAGTGTTGAGANCTCAGTGGTATGTTCTGCGAGAGCTTGGAAGATAAGAATGTTGAGAGCAGTGCAGATGATGGAGGGCTGGCTTGTGAAGTTTCAGAGGGAAGCAAAGACTTGCGTATGAAGAATCTGTGGTGTCTGGTCGGCTGGGGCTGAGGAATCAGCTGTGATTAACAAGAGACCAGAACCACTAAAGTGAAACCTTTGCTTTGCTGGGACAATGGATGCTGGTCAGCCGGGGCTGGATAATCAGCTGTGATTAAGAAGAGACCAGCGTCATTGAGGTGGAGTCTTCTGGGAAGTGTTTCCTCAGGGTCAGCACACAGAAGCTGTGTTCCAGAGGAGGCCAAGGTTGTACCTCCTGCTGGCAGCCAAACTTGGTAGTGTAAGAGTCACCCAGGTGGTACTCATTTTGAAGGCATGAAGGGGTCATGGAGAGCAGTTGAGGCTTGGCACTGTGTGGCAGGGGCTGGAGTCCCTGGGGAGAGCCCAGGAGAGGCTATTGGTGACAATGCAACACAGTTGCAGCAAGGGACTCCAGCATTTTGGAGATGCCAGTACCATGGGATGACCACCGAGAACAGCAGCCGGCGTGGAGTGGAGCCAGCCGGAGCCTAGAAGACAAGCTGTGTGTGCTGCAGAGGGCGGAGCCAGAGAAGTGACCCAAGCCGCTTGGAGGACCCCAGAAGATCATGAGTGAACCCCAGATAATTGGGCATTGAGTTATTTACACTGTTGGCTTTGAACTCACAGAGATCCACCTGCCTCTGCCTCCCGAGTGCTGGGATCAAAGGCGTGCGCCACCACCACCTGGCATGGTTCTTCCCTCTTGAAGAAGATATTTGACTTTATTTTGATTTTTATAGTAGCCCACCGCTGAAAGCCTTTGAACTTTTAAAAGACTGTATTTTTAAAAAGATTGAATATTTTGAAGAGACAGATTTAATGTGTTTGAATTTGTAAAGACTGTGGAACTTCGTGTTTTATGTTGTGATATTAATATTAAAATGCTATCTTGGGGATAAATGAGAAAGGAAAGGTTCTAATTGAAATGTTTTGTGTTTGTGTGTCAGGTTGACAAGGGCTCAGTTGTGCGGGCTAGTTTTATGTCAACTTGACACAAACTAGAGTCATCAGAAGAGGGACTTCAATTGAGAAAANGTCTCCATAAGATAGGGCTACNATAAGCAAGCCTCTAGGGCATTTTCTTAATTGGTGATTGATGGGGAGAGCCCAGCGCATTGTGGGCGGTGCCATCCCTAGGCTGCTGGTCCTGGGTNCTATAAGAAAGGCTGAAAANNCNNNGGNAACAAGCCAGNNAGCAGCTCCATGGCCTCTGCATCAGCTCCTGCCTCCAGGTTCCTGCCCTGCTTGAGTTCCTGTCCTCACTGCCTTTGATGATGAACTGTGAAATGNAACTGTGAGCGAAATAAACTCTTTGCTNCCCAAGTTGTTTTTGGTCATGGTGTTCGATCACAGCAGTAGTAACCCTAACTCAGACACTCTGTTTCCCCGCTAGCTGGTCTATGTGAGCTGGACTTAGAGCAGGATGAACCAAGAGCTTNGTTCCTACAGTCTAAAGACTTAGCCATGACGTCCACCCCCACAGACCAGTAAGGCCCTTTCTTCCTGACTCCCNCTGGCATCCTTTCTGCCACCCTGTAAGCAAGTAAATGCTTCCCTCAGACCACTGTCACCAAAAGTCTGTCCTAGCCTAGCTATCTGGAAACCAGACCAAACATTGCTCTGCTTGGTGTCCAGGTGGGGGAGGCCAGCCTGGGGTCCTTGTGCAGGAATGAGCTTTCCGAACAAGCAGCCAGCCATGCTAGTCTCTTCCTGTACCCAGCTCTGTCATATCTTGGCTGTGTGGCCTTGCATAAATGTTTTGACCTGAGAATTAAATTTCCTGCATTGGAAAACACTTCTCATCAAATGACAAGTGAAGGTAAAATGGCAGGTCTGAGAACAGTTAAGCGTGGAACTGTGACAGAATGTCCACACAGAAATGTGTTCATGAGCAGCTCCAGCGGCACCCTTCACAGTAGCCTGGAGGTGAAAACTGCCAAATGTTCAGTAGACATAGAGATAAGTGGAATGTGGCCTCTCCACAGAGTCAGATATTGTTCAGAAGGTGGAGCCCCAACATGTGAAACAGTCCTTCAAGATGCCCCTACTTCAAGAAAACAGCCAAATGCANAAGACAACATCCATGGCTTTGTGTATATGAGATTATCAGAAGATGTAAAGACACAGAGACATAGCCAGCTATGGCTTCCAGAAGAGAAGGGGTGATAGCAGTGGGTGGGGGACCCTTTGTGAGTGATGGAAGGGTCTGAGAGGATGACAATGACCGAATATGCTGAAGCCCATAGCTTGTATGTCTGAAGGAATCTTGACTGTGAGGCTTTGGATGCAGCAGGAAAGGGGCAGGCTGGACTTGAGTACTCATGGGGGAGTTGGAGCCCCTGGGGTGCAGCCTCTGTGGGAACTGTTTGAAGGATCTCTGTCATGGGCAAGGGATCCAGAGTTATAGGCTGTCCTGTGGGTCTTTGGGGTCCCAGGAGTTATGAAAGTTAGGAGCTGAGCTGCAGAAACATCTGGCCAGCCAAATGGGGTGGACCCTTGGGAATTCAGCTCAGGCTGTGAGCTTGCAGACATTGGAGGGGCTGTGGGAAACACAGGCAGATGCCAGGCAATACTGATGGCTGGCCCTGCCCAGGCTGGGGCCTGCCCAGCCCCTCTGCAGCAGAAAGGGAAGGCTGAGCCCTTGCAGATCCACTCACAGAGCTCCTTCATCCTGGGTGTGACCTTTTCCACAGAAGGACAGAAGGATGCTCGGAGGTACACATGGCAGATCACTCAGTCACAAGGCAGACTGCCATACCTCTTCAAGACTTCAGTGGTCTGGGAAGAGCTCCATATCCTCCAAACACTGGCCTAGTATGCAGAGAAGGTACCACACACACTGGTGACATCCCTGAAATGTGTGTCTATGTGTGGCCCTAGATCCTTAGCTCGTCCAACCCAGAGATCCAGCCTGATTGAAACCCTGAGGGTCATGATGGTCACTTGGGCCAAGANAGTTGGGGAGAGAATGTGCCAGAGAGGGGCCACCCCTGCCTGTGACACTGGAAGGACAGCTGGGGCAGTCAAATGGTGACAGCATCCTGGATGGGCACCAAGGGGTAGGGAGGGAGTCAGGCTTGGCTCCTGCTAAGTGCATNGAGGTATGGGTAACACTCTATAGCTTGGCTTTTGTAGTAGAAACTGAACAGGAGGCACAACCAATTTAGAGCCCACATAGGCAGGCAAAGAGGCCAGGTGAACAGTCAGAGGTCTGCGGGNTCCTGGGCTGCAAAGATTGCCCAGCCGGGAGTCTAGGCAGACTGTCTCTGACTCATGTCTCTTTCATACAGTCACCCCCAGGGATGTTTTCTATCTTTACAGTTAACTGAGCAAGTCATCAACTGCCAAATATTTGAACAGCCTCTCTAGGGATGCCCTCATCCAGTTGTGACAAAGGTCAGCACCTGGGGTACCCACCCAGCTGCAGCATCAGTGGATGGTGGTAGCAGATGCATGTGTCTGCCAGCCACTGCTGAGGCCTGCTCCTTGGCCTTGTTTGAGGGCTCCGACACCATTTACATAATTTATTGTAAATCATTTGCTCTTTGTTTAATGTTCTGTTGATTCTACTTAATACTGGTTTCCTCAGCTGGCCTGCTTGGGTAAGACACAGACAGTAGGTTCAGGGAAAGAGAGCTGCACCCAGCACAGAGGATGTGGGCAATCAGGGCAGCCACAATGGGCATCCCGGGAACAATGGTGTACTGGGTTTGTGGAACAAACATCATGTGTTGACTACCCATTCTCCAGCTGTGTCAGGAGCCTGTGGTGACCCAGCTGTGGCCAGCACCCCTGTTAGGTCCTTCCTCCCCAATAGATCGAGTGGGGTTGGTAGGAGATGCAGAGTCTAGAACCCCCAACAGAGGCAATGGCAGTCTGCCAGGATGCTCAGGTTGGGCAAAGAATATCTCATTCATGTTAAAACCCTGAAAAGGACCAAAGAGTTGGTTGTGAGCCTAGCCTTTAATGGCTGAGCCATCTCTCCAGCCCAGGACCAAAGAGTTGGAAGGCTAGNTATCAGGGACAATAGTGGCAAATAAACAGATGAGGATGCTTGGTGTGGCTGGGGTCTTAGGGGAGGTTGAAACATACAAGGCAGTGTCTAAAGGCAGGAGACGCTGGGTTAGGGGAGGCTAAGGAGAAAGTCCACACATTGGGAGGGGCTGTGAGTTGGATCTGAGTGTTTCTCCAAGCACCAGATGATCAAGGCTTGGTCTCTAGAGTAGGTGAGTAAATCCTGAGGGCTCAGATGTCATCAATAGATTGATCTCTTGATGGATTCTTAATCTTCTGGCATTATTGGGAGGTGGCCAAAATTAGAAGGGGCTTGGTTGGAGGAGGTGTGTTACTGTGGATGTGCCTGCTTACTTGTGCCCCCCTCTATCCCTCCCTTTCCCTCTCCCTCCCACATCCTTTCCTGGCCATCACAAGGGTAAGGCTCTGCTCTGCCATACCCTCCTACCACCATGCTCTGCCTTCCTTCCATCCCAGAAACAGAGCCAGCCAATTATGACACTGAAACCATAAGCCAAATAAGTAATCTCTCCTCCTTTAATCTGTTTCTCTTAGGTATTCATGACAAGGACAAACAACAACAAAGCCTGACTAACAGCAGGGTTTGCAACACATGACAGCCTCTTTGGAAAACCTTGTGGCAGTTTCTTAGGGTGGGAAATGTCCTCACCCATGAGCCTAGACAGACACTGTCACATGAAGACTTGTCTAAGTGTCCGAGGCAGTCCCTTAGACAGACAATACCCAATGCCTGGCCCACCTCAGATGAGTCACAGCTCTGTGGCATAGGACAGGATGCAGCACACAAGGAATGCNTGAACTGTTGGCGTAAAACACAGGTGACACCAAAGCCATCGTGCTAAATGAAAAAAGCCGAACAAGAAAGAGTACAGTGTGCTGATTTCTCTGTGTAATTCTAGAAAATGCAAACTGACCTGCAGTGACAGGAAACAGGTGGGCAGCCTCCTCAGGGTCAGAGAGGAGGGAAGCATCCGAGCTTTCGAGTGACAGATGTTTCCACCATCTTAATTGAAGTGGTTTTATAGATGTACACGTGTCAAACTTCA
Source organism: Neotoma lepida (assembly GCA_001675575.1). Taxonomy (NCBI): domain Eukaryota; kingdom Metazoa; phylum Chordata; class Mammalia; order Rodentia; family Cricetidae; genus Neotoma; species Neotoma lepida. The sequence goes on along the minus strand of LZPO01027425.1, from coordinate 253,626 downwards.
AATGTGTACATTACACCTGATTACATCTTAGCAAAGCTTTTTAAAATACATGTGCTAAAAAAAAAAAATCCCCCTCACCAGGCCTGATGGTATAGGCCTGTCTTTCTAGCTACTGGGGAGGCTGAGACAGGAAGAGCTAAAGTTCTAGGCCAGCCTGGGCAATTTAGTGAGATCCTGTCTCAAAAATAGGGCTGTGGGTGCAGCTCAGTGGTAAGAAGCTTGCCTAGCACGGGCAGGGCCCTGGGTGTAGGATGCTGGGTACGCACACACAAAAGAAATAACTTCCCAAATTAAAAGACTTGGATGCCTTATCACCATGCATTTCTAGATATGTAAAGTTTTCTTCAAGGCTGAAAGTCCAAAAAGAGGTTTTTCCAGGCTTATAACATTGGAGAAAAGACTCACACAGGTACAAGGAGCAAGCTGACCTGCTTGGCTGTCAGCCCTGTGTCCTGTAGCCTCATCCTGCCGGCCTTGCTGAGGCCCCTGGTGGCCTGAGCCCTGGCTGTGGATTCCCAATNAGCACANCNAGTTCTTGGAGATGTTTTGGTCACAGACCACACACATCTTCTCATTGCACAGTGTCGTCTGTCTTCCTGGATCTGATCCTTCTGTTGATGGCAGGTTNAGAGATGCAGCCTGTACTGGGCCACAACAGGCCTGAGCAATGCCATACAGAATATTCCAGAACTCTGGGTCATCACTCGTAGGACAGAGGCTCCAAGCCCTCTGGCCCAAGTGGGCCTTTCAGTCCCTAGTGCCTGGTCCTGGGCTTGTGTAGGTCTTACAGAGTCCCAGTATGAGCCACCAGAGTATGTCCCCATAGACTACACCCCTGGGAGGCAGCTGCAGGCAGAACCAGCAGCTCCACTGAAGTAGCTGAGCCCTCTGCCCCCAAAGCCCCATCTCTTCCTGCCATCCACTGGCCTGCTCCACCCTTCCATGATAAGCCAACTCCTTATTGGCTTAAAGGGACACTGAGGCCCAGTGAAAAGAAGGTCATTCTGTTAGCTGATGATGGGGACCAGTGTTCTGGGTGGGAAGGGATGCAATCTGCCCAAGGCCTCTAATCCCAGTGAGGATGTGGGCAGCAGGCAAGGTGAGCATGCCTCAGACATCCAGGCAATGCTTTTCTGTACTGGGACCCTTCCTTCACAGTCAGGGAAGATCCCAAAGCAGTATCATCTGAGGGCAGATGGGAAGATCCCTAACCCTCCCCTGAGTTGGGGGGAGGGAAGGTCCTCCCTAACCCTCCCCTGAGTCAGGGGTGGAGGTGTAGGGGGAGGGGGGCTCTCTCCTACCACTGGCCAGCAGCACTTGTATGTTCATCTCAGCAGGCTGACTTTGCCTTTTGAGGTAAGACACTTCTCCAGCCTGAAATCAGGTGACCCACCCTCACACCTGGCTGTGGCATCTGATTGCTCTATGGGGTAAGGAATGCTAGGGGCCCAAATTCAAGTCCAGATTGGCCCCAGTGGCCAGGAGCACTGAGCTTTGGTTTTCCTTTTCACGAAACGCAAACAACCTCGGGACCCCATCTGAAGGTACTGAAAGCAAGCTTCATCTCACATTTACCACAGTGCCTTCTAGGAGCCCATGCATTTGCTGTCCTGTGTCTGCAACACAGTGTCACAAACTGGGGTACTTAGAACNAAAGTCAGCTCTATCGTGGTTCTGCAGGAGGGATCTTTTCTGTCTCGGTATTCCTCATCTTGAAGGTTCATGGCTCAGCCTCTACTTTCCCTTCTTGGCACTTGGCCTTCTCTCTGTGCTGAAGACCTGCCCAGATGTTCCNAGGTGACCCCACCTCAAGATCTCTAGCTCAATCATGCATGCCAAGATCCTTTTGTCCAACACTGTGATCTCTATAGGCGAACAGGGCTGGGATGTGGGTGCATCTCTCAGGGACCACTATTCATCCTAAGGCAGCCTCAGACTGAGAGTTCTTGGGACTCTTGCCAGGCCGGTGTGGCTGTTCAGCTCCCCGGCTATCAGGAAGTTGCTCCGAGTCCAACCTAGGGCCTCCTAGTTATCCAGCTCCTGATTATCCAGCTCCTAATGCTCANGTTGTCCACGGAGATCTGGCCCCATTCAGACTTATTCACAAACCTGGTGCACAAAGCCTGGTTTGTGGCCTCAGGAAAGGCCTGAAGCTGCACAGGCTTCCCTGGGGAAATGCTCTTGCTTGATGTATATAGATTGCCTTTGTTGCCACTTCCTTATAGCTGTATTGAGCGGCTGCTGCAGCCACCTGGCAGATGACCTCCTTGTGTTGCCAGGACTGGCGTCTTCGCCCTCTTTTTATTTTGCCTTAGCTGGAACACGGACAGCAGCCTCATCAATGTTTAATGTCTGTGCCAAGACAAGCGTTGAGCTTGCTCTATGTCCCCAGGGCTTGGCCCAGGGGTTGGGGTAACTGGCCATGTTGGTAGCTGTAGGTCTGTGGAACTTTTAAGTCTGCAGTGGAGACTCCAGTCAAGCCTGGGACCTTTGGGGATGCCCCAGGATGTGTCTAGGAGTCCCAAGGACTGCATAACCACCATGTAACCAAGGTTGATGTGAAATCTACTCCAGTAACACCCAAAATGCCAGACATGTTGGATAAACAGATAAACATTACCTCAGGGGCCAGATTTATTAGAAAGGGAAGAAAATCTCCACAGAACCAGACAGACAGCCTNATGTATGTTCCGATAAATGAAGAAGACATGGGTCAAGGGCTGAAATCAGGATCCTNAGCGATAGGCAGCCTGGAAGAGGTTCACACTCAGGCGTGGTCTGTTTTCCTCAGACTCTGGGTGGAGGAGAATGCGGTCCCTGGAAAATTGTCAGCCTGTGCTTGACGAAGGTTTATGAACTCACACCTCTAGGGCTGGAACTCCTCCAGGTACAAAATTGAGAAATCCACAGAGAAATTGATTCCCAGCCAGTGATTCCCCAAAGCCATGGCACGTGTGATGTCACAGCTTCTCATGGGGACAACCCTCCAGCCAGGCCTGACNTCACAGCACCTGGTGGATGACTTCCTTGTGTTACCAGGATTGGTGTCTTCTTCTTTGTATCTACCAGAAATAAGAGCCAGCTGGGCTGAAAATCCCAGCAGCAAGTTGAAAATTAGGAAAAGCCACAAATTAAAATCCCAAGGACAGAAATAAAATACCATAGGAGAAGAGGGATGGACCTTACGGATAATTGAACTACAATCTTTGAAGGAACAAAGAGAACAGATGGGTTAGTCAGCTAATTGAGCACAACTGGTGAGAGAATTTGTGAATTGGAAGATGAAGATGGGAAATCACTGGGTGCCCCACAGAGCACGGGAGAGCTAGACATAGGAAAAAGAGCAAAGAGACCTGGAGCATGAGGACTGGGTCCCACATGCCCCTAGACTGGGCCATAAAGGATAATTGGCNGCCATCATGTGCTTTTGTAATAGTGCTTTGCTGGGACAGCTTCGTCCAGCTGCTCACACACTGTCCCACTCACATGATAAACTGTTCTCATACTGAACCGAAGGAGTGGAAGAGTTGCAGCAGGCCATCTAGACCACAAAGCCTGCAAAGTTTTCTATCTGGCTCTTTCCAGAAAAAGTCAGTAAGCTGCTCTAGAAGAAGTTCTAGAAAGAAGATGGAGAGTAAGTGGAGACAACTGCTTTAAGTGAAGGCTGAGAATTTTCCAAAATCAATGACTTCTATGAGTCCTCAGATTTGAGAAACATGATGAGCCCCAAACATCATANACNTGCAGGCTCACCAAAGGGAGCTGCAGGGCCCCAAGGGAAGCCAGGAACTGAGTGCCAAGTATTGAGGATAGCCTGTGGCCTTGAACAGCAGGTAGTCATGTAATTCTAGCTACTCGGGAGGCTGAAGATGGAGGATCATGAGTTTAAGGCCTGCTTGAGCACTTTAGTGAGTCCCACTTCAAAATCAAAAATAAAGCAGAAGAGGGAGAGGGATCTAGCTCATCAGTAGAGCACTTGCCTAGGATGTGTGAAGCCCAGGTTCAGTCTCCAGCACTGGATAAAATGGCAAATGAACATGCAGCATACAGAGAGAACCCACGTTTGGTACCAATCCCACACAACTGCAAGGAGAAACCCAGAGGCTTCACAAAAGCCAAGAACTCCTTTTTCAAGATAGAAGCTGCATGTGACATTGACAGAGNAAACAGCAAACATGTTCTTCAAAGTCATAAAGGAGGACCAAGAGCCATGATGAGCCGAGACACTCAAAGAAGCAAAGACTCGAGGACAGTTGTGCCCGAGTTAATTTACACACTCAATGCACTTTCCATCAAAGCCCCAGCAGGTGTTTCTTGGGCTCTGAGAAGATGGCCCTCCATTTCAGCTGTATGAACAAAGAGCCAACAGCAGCTAAGTCTTCAAGAAAGAATAGTCAAGGAAGAGATGGTCCNTCAGATTTCAGGGCTCATGGTCAAGGCTAGAGAGCTAAAGCTAGAGAACAGAGAGTGGGAGCATAGCACAATCAACAGCAAGAGCAGTCTACACAAGCCAGGCACATGGCCTGAGTAGAGAAGTCACGCTGTAATCAGGGGAGTGGAGGTGCCACCAACTCAGCAGGTGCTTAAGCAGGTGACACAGCCCTGTGTGGGAGCAGGTTCCTCTGAGCCAGTGGGTAAACCTTCAGGAAATTAGTAAGCTGCTTGTTAAACACAGCCACCAGTAAGAATTACGTTATGCAAACTTACAATTAGTGCTGGGGTTGAAAGAAGCTTCTGTGTGATGAGCATCACTTGTGGCAGGCTGAGAAGCAGTTCAACAGTGGATCACATCCTGAGTTNGTGAGCACACACCTGGTGGGGAAAGAGCTCGCCTGAGGTAAGACACTGTCCTCAGATCGTGGTCATACCGTAGTCCTCCAATACAGGAGGTAGGCAAAACCCAAGGGAGGTGTTCTGTGAGACTCAGCAGGCTGTGTGGGACTTACAACCAAGAGCACTCCAAACTGCCTATCTGTCAGTTGTTGGCTACATGTGGTTCATCTCAGTACCCATTTTAAGCTACAGTGTTCGTGCAGCTGCTTGCCTGCTTTGCTGGATGGTGTTCACACCTAGACCNAAGTGGCAACTCACAAAGACTATGCCAAGTGTGCCCCATTTCCAGAAGTTTGCAAACACCCAAAGCCTTAGGATGCTGTGGTACTGCCAAGAGTGGTGAAGGCAAGTTCTCTTTCCCTGCTTTTTAGGATATGTAAAATATATCATAGTTTGGAAGTTACTTTTAAACAGAAGTAGGTCCAGCTCTCAAGGTCCCCTCCTGTGTCCTCTGCAGCCACCCCGTCTGGCCCTCATCACTCTAGACAGAGCCCATAGAATGGAAACTCCCAGGCTCAGCCCATCCTGTGGGGCAGGCTAGGTCCCTGGAGCAGCGACGGATCTTCCATCTCTCTCTTTCTCATCTGTTCCCACCAGACAGATCCTTAGGGACTAGAGGGGACATTTCCTTCCTGTCCAATTTGGGCAGGGAAGCAATGCTGGGAGGGGACTCATAGGTAGAGGAGCCCCTAAGAGCCGGGTCAGCACTGTGAAAGGCAAACACAGCCCTGCCTCCAGATCTCTCCCTCTCCCAGGCTCCTCCCCGACCCCACCTCTGTGCCAGACCCCTCCTCTGCATACAGGCCCCTCACTCACTTTGTCCCTCTCTGACCCCGCTCCTGCCATAGACCCCCTCCTCCATTCTATCCCCTAGTCCCCACTCAAGCTGATGGGCTTGGGTAGGGGAGCAGAGTGCCAGCCCTGGTCCCCATAGCCATGGAGAATCGATCCAATTGTAATTGGGACTTGGAAGAGGTTTAATATTTAACTGGATTAAATATTTAAACAGGAGGAAGCTGGCAGCCAGTGTGACAGCCGGGAAGATGTGGGGGACAGGTCCTGAGATTGGAGCACCCCCTCTGGAAAGGATACTCAGATCCCGCCTCCATGTAAACGACAGACTCTCAAAGTCTCCTTTGAGGGCTGATTTGACCTTGACTCAGGCAATCATTGGAGCTTAATTTGGGTCACTGACTGAGCACAGCTGAACAGGACCCTCTTCACCTCGGTCTGTGACCCCACCTACCAGTTCCCAACTCAGAGCTGGCAGATGGCACAGGATGGGGAAGCACCCCGAGTTTGGAGCCAAGAATGCTGGGAGGTTTGAGTATTATTCTGGGTGAAACCTAGACCTTCATCATGTCGTCCAAGTCATGGTCTGTGTCCCTCGTCGGACAAAGATGAACACCAGACCTCATTGTTATCCCTCNACCCTTTATTACAGACTAGAAATGCTTTGTCTTTAGCGTCTGGAGTGGGAAGGACAGCCTGTCCCTAAAGGTGTCCCCCAAGGGAAGGCATAGCTGAGCAGGGCCCTACAGCATCCTGGTCACATGTTCCCACTCTGCAAGGTCCAATTCCTGCTCTGTAGAGAAAGCTGTCCACCACATGTCCAGGATTCCCCTGGGCCTCTGCTAGGTCAACTCTCTTTGAACTAGAAAGCCACTGTGGCCTCTGGAGTGCCTACTACTGGACACTTCCCCTTGCTTGCCTAGCAGCCTGGCATTATGACTGTGGGACCCTATGGTGTTTGTTCAGGTCACCCTGGCAGCTGCTTCTGCACCTCACACCCCATATGGACTGTCAGCTCTGTGAGGAGGAAGTGAGCAGGTGATTACCTATCTTGATGCCTTGAGAAGACAAAGCCTATCTGGGTTTGAGGGTACTGGTTTAGAACCCAGAGCATGACCAGGGCTGAGGAAGAACAAGGGAGGGGTGTGAGAAGTTTGAGAACCTGGGGCTATCAGGTGCCTGGAATGCAGACCTAGGTAACAGGTCAGCTGGGCCTCCTGGACCTCAGCAGGTGACTTTCACACCCAGCCTCAATCCCCCACCGTAAGTGGGTTTAATAATCATCTCTGTGCAGAGGGTGGCCACTGGCCAAGTGCTCTGCTGGGGCCTCCATGCATGGTACCTGGGATTTTCTGCTAAGGGAAAAGCAGACAAAGCTAGGCAAAGTCAGAGATGGCAGAAAGAGACCAGGCAGTTGGGGGAGGTGTCTGTGACCTGTNCCCCCCCTCCCCAACCCCAGCTTCCCTCAAGGCACTGGACATCTGGGAGAAGGGCCTGACCCACATTCCTCGATGCTGCTGGCCCCAGCAGCTCACTCCCAGCAGCTGGCTCCTTTGCACTTGGAGGTCTGTGCCTTTTATGGAATATCTGTCCTCATTCTGGGCTCTGACCTTTGAGCAAAAGCCCAGCCCCAAGGTCTTGCCCTAGGGCTTCTCAAAGGCTACAGGCAAGGAAGGGAGAGAAAGGACTGGAGTCACACAGGCAGATGGGAGGGAGGCTGAGGACAGGCTCCAGGCCTAATGGGNGCTACTCTATAGGCCCTGACCTGCTCTTTTCTATCAGCTGCTGGGNAGCCATCTGGCCAGGCCTGAGAATGGGACTCTGTTCCCAGGGTAACTTGTCCAGTTAGTGACCATGATGGGGCAAGGCCCAGGCAGCTGGAGGCTAAGGCTCACGTAGGAGAGTTGCTGCAGCTGGAAGGTAGACTGAATCAGAGTCCCTTAGGTAGGGCCAACATGATGGGCAGGACTGTGACTCATATGGCAAGTAGGTGCCCTGGGATTTGACTTCAACTTGCTAAGGGACAAGGCTAGGCTGTATTGACTCTGTTTCGCCTGGTGTGCAGGTACAGGACACCAGCTAAGGTAAGTAGATGGAAATATGGCGTGTAGATGGGAAGGATAGGAGGGTGGATAGGCAGGTGTGTGGATGATGGTAGGTGGGCAGTGGATAGGTTTTTAACCACCCTGGCCATAGGCTAACCCAGGGNATACCTAGCTGGCATTACATTTAGACAACAGAGTATAGTCATCAAGCCTGTCTACTGGGAAAGTGGGGACAACTGGCAGCCTGGTCTGTGAGCTGAGATATGTGGTCCCTCAGAGCTGATGCTACCTCATTCCACCTAGTGAAGAATGTGGGCTGATAAGTAAACACACAGAGCCTGTTCAGACCCTTGGGTTTTCGAAGCAGGAATAAAAGGCCAGATGAGACAGACCTGAAAGGTCAGCACAAGCCACTGGCTGGCCCACGAAGCCCTATAGCAAGCCCTGGCTTGNCCATGAGCAGCACACCTTGACTAGCTTAGGTGACTCCAGTAGCCTTCTTTGAGCCATGATACTGAAGGATATCTTGGGTCATCTGGACATGATGGATGCCTGCCAGGTAGGCTGCAGTCTGGACATTTCTGGGTAGACCCTTGTCACAACCAAAGCTGATAAACAGAGACTGTGGTGCTCAATTGGCCCCCAGAGGGGCAAGGAGGAAACCATGAGGTCTTCACAGTATGTCTGCATTGGTGAACCCCTAGAATGTGCCTAGAATGTGCTCATCTTGTACGACCCATGCTCAGTGAGNGTGTGGGTGCTGTGACCCTGTATGTGTATGCGTGTCCCACATTGCAGTCNCNTACTAAGCCCTCTCTCTGCTTCTTTGCTCTGCCTCAAGGCCTGTCTGCTATTGCTGGCCTGCGGTTGTTGCCTCTCCAGCTTTCCAATGGGTTATAATTCACAGTGTTTGATCCAGTGAGGNAAATGCTTTCAGAAAAGTTAAGACACAGTTCATCTCTCCTGCTCAGCCTCAACTGCCAGAGTAGAGGTGGGAGGGGGACGAGCTTGGCCAGGCCTGGCTGAGGGGCTCTTCTCTGTGGGAATGCAGGTCCTAGTGGAGCTCAGGTTTTATTATCATATGATGGGATGAAGCTACTGGAGTTCTGAAAATGGACGCTGCTCCCTGCTCCCACAAGGGTTGCTGCATTTACTTTGAAATTGACTGTTAGTGCAGATCCGGAGGTCTGAAAGCTGTGAGGCCCCTTCAAGGCTGGAGATGCTGATGCCAGGTCCNTGAGGGAGGAGCCTCACCCANGTTCACCCTGTGCTGGGCTTGAATCCTGCAACAGCACATAGTTGTAGAATTTTTCCAAGCTACTAAGTGACCCTAAGTGGGGGGCTGCAGTTGGGCCCTAGGTAGCTCAAGGAATAGGGTAGCCGTGGTGGTCCACCCTTTACCCTTGCCTCATCAGTCTCTAGCTCTCCCCCAGGGATGTCAACACTCTGTGGGTAGGAGAGGGTGATCCTGGAACTCCAGGCCTGCAGCTGGTGTCTCTGTCCCTGGGTTAAATCAATGTGCCGTACCTCTGAGGCTTCTGTGGCAAATGGTCAGGAACAGCAGACACCTGCTGCCCCACCCTGGAACCCAGAGGTCCAGTACAGGTGTGGCAGGTTTTCACAGCTCCAGTAATGCTGAAGTAGAGTCTTCTGGCCTTGCTTATGGCCACGACTCTTTTCCTCTGTTGTCATACCCCGCCCTCCCTGTGCCAGCATCCTCCTACCTCTTNGGGGGACAATGTCACTGGACTTGGGGCCACTCAGATAATCCATGCGATGATCCAGGATGATCCTGGCTTAGGAGCTTCAAGCATAATGACATCTGCTGAGATCCCTTTTCCATAAGATCACATTCCCCAGCCCCAGGGGCAAGCCTTACACATGTCTTTTGGAGGTCACTGTCCCACCTTCCTGCCCTCTTGCTCTCCCAGTACTGGTCACAGGCTCATTGGAAGTAAATGTATAAGATGTGACTCTCCAGCATGGCCAGAGGTAGCCTCTGGCTTCCAACCTGCATCATGTCCAGTGGACAGTGACCAAATATGGTCAGTCCTAGGTGCTGTGACCGCTATTACCTGGCATAGGCAGAACAGAGTCGGTGATTTAGTGGATTCTGAGAAACTGGAGCTCTTTCAGTTTCTATTCCACCAGGCAGGATGAACCATTTCTGAAGAATCTCACACTTAACTCTTGGGGTACTCCTGTTTTCAGACACCCCACCCCCCAACCATTAATTGGTGACTACAGGAGAACTGTACCAGACATGACCTCTCTGCAGGTGGTGTTTTCTAGCAAGTATAGTTCTCCTTCTACCACTAACCACGTTCCTACTCGACCTTCAAACGTCCATGAGGGCTGTACCATTAAAATGTAGTTACTCTTGAAGACACCAGGAAAAATACCAGGGCAGAAAGTGGCCCCTGGTCCTGACAGTGTAGGGCCTAACAGGGAGGAACTTTTGGGGTGACACTGAGGGTTGATTTGACCTGCTGATGTGGCTACAGGCATCTGGGCCAAAGTGGGGTTCTCCTTCATTGTTCTCTCTGCTGCTCACAGTGGTCCTGGGCCGGGCTTTGGGTAGGAACTCTGGACGGTGAGCCCCACTGCCTCTGAATAAAGAGGGCTCCATGACTGTGGGCTGGGGGAGGGGGCTGTGGCTCAGTCCCTCACCCACAGAGCATCCTGCCTCCATCATCATTTCATCCTCCACAGGTTCATCCCAGCTCTTTGTAGACATGTGGAGCCTGAGTGGCCCTGTCAGAGAAGGTCTCCACGGAAACAGCCGTGGTGACCAGCTTGTGGGCAGCTAAGTGGAGGGCCTCGTGACACCATCCAGAGGCAGTAGGCTGGCTAGAGCCAGGCTACCCAGGACTTGCTACCCAGAGGCTAGGGACGATTTTAGACAAAGGGAGGCTAGGCCCAGAGACTGGAGACATGCAGCCTTTGGCTCCAGGCCCAGAGGTCTTGCGGTCTTGCCAAGCAGGTAAGTGTCCCCGTGTCAGCCTGTGCTCTGACATCCCAGCTAGGGCATCCCAGCCTAGAATGCTTCTGAGAACAGTGCCCTGGAGCAAGGCTTCTGGAACCTTCCACTCATTTAATAAACGTGACCTGTACCCATGTGTGCCAAGGGCTGCGCTGGCTGCCGGAGTGAGGGGCGATAACATGGACAAGCTGGCCCATCTGGGCCCATGGGGTCAGGCTGAAAGGCTCGCAGAGACACAGACTCCCAGGCCTCCAGGACTAGCTGGACAGTCCTCTATATACTTGCTACTGATTCTTCATCACTATAGGAAACAGGATGGCTGGGACAGAGAAGCAGGGCTAATGTTCTAATTTGCCCCCAGCTGTCCCTCCACCCCTGGGGTAGAGGTCATGTCTCCTTAAACTGCAGTACCCTGAGAACTACACAGACAACTCAGCCTGGGGTGGGGGTAAATGCCAGCAGGTCTCCTGCTCCCCCCTAGACAGGCAGAGGCGTTGCTTGGCCTGGCGCAGCCTGAGCTCAGAACACAGTGTTTGGTTTCCAGGGCTGCGGGCCTGGTAATGCAAATGTCGGTTCTGTTTCCAACAAACAGTCGCAATCCTCAATCTGCCTGGAGGAGCCCAGAAGCCCTGGTGAGACAGCCACACCCACTGCCTCCCATGAGTCAGCTGCAGGGCAGGGTGCCCCCCCCACTCCCACTCCCAGAGTCACCTACAGTCCCACAGATGAAGATCTGGGTTACACATCAGGGGCCTGGAAGACCATGGTGAGGCCTGGATCTGGATGGGTCAGCCTGGGCTTCCAAAGATCTGCCCAAGGGGCCTCAAGTTCTCAGCACAGGTTATGTGGGAGGGGGTGGTGTTACAGCTTCCTCTCACAGGATTGGGACATAATCTGAGGCCTCTCTTCATCCCAGGTCATCTTGCAGGGAACAGACAGACCACAGGACAGCCTAGACTTGGCTCTGGCCTCCCTGGATGCTAGTCCAGGGCAGTGGGCAAGGACTATGAGAGACTGTGGGGTAGACATGGCCACAGAACTTCTGACTATACAGATGAGCTGGTCTTGGCCCCCTCTTACTTCTCTGCCCAAGCCTGAAGGTGGGGACCAAGAGTAGAGGGTAAGATAGGAGCAGGGTCTGGGGTATAGAGGCTACTCAGAGTGTCCACCCCCATTATCTTGAGCTATCTCGTGGGTACTATGGTCTGCCCCTGCCCTATGGGAACAGGCAGTGGAGAAAAAAACAGCATTTATTGCTGTACGTAGTAGGTGCTCACTGACTGCTACCTGCAGCCTGAGTATGTTGGCACAGCCAGTAGTGAGACCCTTTATTTCCCTATCCTCACTGCAGGCTAGTCCCTCAGACAAGGGCCCCTCACCCAGGAAGCTTTCCTGGGATCTGAAGATGTCATGATGCTCTGGGCCAGCTTCAATAAGTGGCATTTGGAGGAGACAAGGTGGGAATTGATCCTGGATGTTCAGACCTGCTACTGAGGGCACTTGGAGGGCATCCCAGAGGTTAAAAAACAAACAGCTTCAGTACATTTTTGGGGGGTTCTCTTGCCCTTATCAGCTTTATTAGTCAATGATACAGCTAAGCAGCCGTTTCCTGGGGCCAGCCTGAGCTTGCTTAGGCCCTTGCCCAGGAAAATAACCCAGCTGAGACTCTCACTGTGCCTCCCATGTTCCTTATAACTCAGAGATGTTCAAGAGGTTGGACCAGGCCTCTATTTGATGGTGGTCCCTCTCATGCATCCACATAGCAAGTGTAGAGTGCCCCCGGGCCTTTGCATCTGCTGCCTTTCCCCACAGTGGAGCCCTCCACCTCCTGTCCCCTGTGACTTTTCCTATCACTATCCTCGGGGATCCNCTGGTTCCTTATGATCAGGGACAGGATCCTTATCATAAATATCCTGTCACCTGNTATATTCTTGGCTCTCCAGTGGCCATCCTAGGGGATAAAGGGGTCAGGAAGTAGGTNGAGCTATTTTAGCCCAGGTGGACAGGAAAGTGTAGTTCACAGGTCATAGAGTTCACAGGGCTGAAGTATGGTAGAGGGAGTCCCAGTTGGTGAGACCTGCAGGGAGAGAGTNTCCTCTGTCCCTAGAGCTCTTCACAATGGGGTCCTGGCCCTGGCTTGGGCACAATAGTGTAACCTCAAGTGACAATGGGGTCACCTCCTGGAGCATAGGCAATTGCATTCTGAACCCCCACTGGTCGATGTCATGATGTCTTTAATTGGAGCCTCACACCCATCCAGTGATCCTCAGATTGTCACATGCGTGGAGGGCATGCCACCCCTGGTCTAAAATTGGGTTTTCACTTCTCAGAGTTGTGCAATCTCTGATTGGGGCCAATAGCAGCAGATTGGATTGGCACAACCTCTGGGCGTCAGTTTCTTCACCTAGAATGGCAAAGGCTGCCCATCCCCAGGGCTCCTTTGGAGGCTGAAGTGAGACCAAGCAGCTCTGGGTGGGGCAGGGCAGACACTGGGAGAAATGGATGCTGTGTGTAGGAGGTTAGAACCGTAGATGCTCCTTCCCACCCAGGCAGACATGGCTGAGTCCCCCTGCCCCTCTTCCACTNAGACCTGCAGTNCAGAATCCACTCTGAGGGCCAGAGAAACAGGCTTGANGAGGGCAGACACTGGGGCAACTTCCCTCCACTGTCCCCTCCTGGCCTGGCCATCTGGGCCCACGGGCAGGAGTGCTGAGTGGAGACAGAGATGCCTGCGTGGGCGCAGGGGCTCAGGCGCGCAGGCAGGGGGTTGCCAGGCAACAGCCACGCGCATCCGGCCTGTCTCCTGCACCGAGTGGCTGGATGAGCACAGGTTCCAACCAAATGTAGGAGCTCTGCTGTTGGCTGAGCCTTGCTGTTGCTCGGGGCAGCAGGGGCAGGAGGGATTCCTGACAACCCTCTTTGGTGCCCAGAGAGACCACCCTGGAGGACAGTGATTATAGTCTGGGTCCTGAAATACCCACTGCTCTCTTCAAGTTCAGCTCTCAGTAGAGGGGACTGCGTTCCCAGAGCAGATGCTGTAGCTCAGAGTTGGGAGCGGAGACAGGATGGCCTGACTCCTTTTCTCCCACAGCCAACCTTGGTGGGACACAGAGGCTTCTTGGTGGGACCCAGAATGACAGCAGATGCTGATGTCTCTCTGCCTGGACCAGAGTGAAGAGAAACCCAGATGGGGTCCTGCCTGTNCTGGGCTACCTGGAGTAGAGATCAGGCCTCAGCAGGCAGCCTCCCTGGAACATGTTTTGAGCTGAACTCTGCCATGAAGAGACTAGAGTGGAAGTTTACGGCCCCTAACCTCTGTAGGCTTAAGTCTCCCCAAAGTACACAGGGCATCTAGGGTAGCCTGGTGGATCTTCCCAGTCTAGATAAGCCCAGAGCTGTTGCAGGCAGTCAGACTNGGAACTTGGCTACAAGAGAAATGTGTAGAAAGAGATCTGAGCATTATCGGAAATCTAGGGGAACNCAGTTGGGAATCCAGCTGGCTGGTGTAGAAGTCAAGGAGTGTGGATATTGCATGTTGAACTCATAAACTTGAACTGAACTGTTGTTCAGCGGAAACCCCTGGGGACTGGGCAGTCTGTGTACCTTCTATGATCTGTCCACTCTCCAACTCAAGACAGTGGTCAGTATTCCCCACACTTTGGTCTTGTTGACCCTTTGAGATGTGTCCAGAACTAGACACCGAGCCCTTTGTGTGGGTGGAGCTCAGGGCTGTGGCTATAGCCGTCAGTGGGATGACCTCCCCCTTCTACAAACCTCTCACCATATAAGCAATGCTGAGCCTCCTTCTCCCACCCCACCCATCTGGGAGCCTGATGTCCTCTATGTATTGGTAGAGGCACTTCCCCCAAGTGACCCTAGCCCTCATGCCATAGTGATTTAGTCTACTCCCATACCCTCATGCCCAGCAGGCTGCTTTGCCCCCCCCCCGCCATGGCTACCATACGCCACTGAGTGGAGTCAATCACAGCTCTGACCGTTCTGCTCTCTGCCCAGGGTAGCTCACCTGGGCTGTGTCCCGGCTCTGCCAGCTTCAGACTCAGCACTTTGCAGAGAGACAGGAGCAGTGGGAGACAGCAGGGCTAGGGTGTGGGGAGGAGGAGCTTTCTGACGAAGCTGGTCTTGAAGGAGGTCNGTGAACCAAAACTCCTAGCTGTCCTGGCTCCTAGGTCTAGCCATGTTGGGTATGATATCTCCAGACCCCTGGCACTGAGTTTGGTCAGCAAGCACTGTTTGCCACTAGCAGTGAGCATCNGTGACCAACAATTCTTCATGGACAGCAGTCATTTCTCTTGGACCTGACTGTCCAAGATCCTTCATTCTCATTTCCTCATTCCCCATCTGTGACATTTAAATCCTCTGACTTCAGGACCTACTCTATCTTTGGGCAATATCTAGAGCCAAGCCACACCCCATCCCTACAGCCCCTGCCCCAGAAATTTGAACGCAGTGCCTGCCTAGTAAGATCTGCAGAACTGCCGGAAGCTTTGTCTAGATACACAGACTAGGCCCTGCTGAGACACCAGGGTTCTGAAGGGGCAGTATCCTCCTGGAGAACCAGCCCACAGCAAGGAGGGGTCTCAGAAAGGCCAAATGGCTTGGATGTCCCTGGAGGAAATCACCATTCTGTTGCAGTCTAAGCCATGGGCCTGGCTTGGGTGGGGGGACTCTATCATCACTAAGCCTGGGGATAAGGATTCCTTTTGGGGATGTGATGTTTTATCAGATGTGGCTACAATTGATGATGGTCCCTTAATGAGGCTTGGGGATGTCATCTCATCTCTCAAGGATCTTGGAGTCACAGCTCCTCTCCTTGCAGAGAACGTCAGATTCAACAGCCAAAGCCTCCTAAGGATTCTGAGGATGGGAACTNGGGTCTTATCNAGAGCAGCCCTAACACACNTGCNCTCAAAAGCTAGTAGGAGACAAAGAGGCACAGATTCATACTCCTCAGGGAGCTAGGGTGTCCTCTTTACTATATATACATTNTGGACAAGATTCTTGGGTAACATGTCTGTGCTGACCTATCCTGTGACCCTGCAGAACTCCCAGACTGGATCAGTATCTATCCATAGAGTGGTGGCCCCAGCTGGCCCCTNAGCCTGCGGCCTGTGTCTAGGGCCCTACCCATTCTGCAGCCAGGGTGAGTGCCTCCAAATGCNTGGAGTTCTTTAACCATCCCCTCAAGCCCTATGGCTGCAGAAGCTGGGCACTTACTCCCNCTGAGCCTGCCTCTCTGTTAGGACTTATCGATTCCACAGTCTCAACCCTCATGGAGACCCTCCCTGNGTGTTCCCAATCCCAGCAACTGTGACCTTTCAGAACCACTTTTACCAGCCACCAAGCCTGGAGTATTGTNTGCCTGGCTGGGGTTCAGACAGTGGTGACTGAGGAGGGAGCTGGCCTGGCAGCTGCCTCACTGAACTTTGGCTTTCCCTATGGCAGTTATNCCATNGCAAACCCCATCTCACACACCACTGGAGAGTTTAAAAATAATTCNTCACAGATCCTGTTGGCTGAAGTTCAAGGCAGGTGCTATGTACTCAGTTGAGAATCAACCGTCTGTCATGTGAATGGCTCACCTTTAGTGAAGGCTGGGGAGTTGTCCAAGGAGGGGACAATGACCTTCCCGAGAGAGTGGGAGGCAGATTCTTCCCTTTCTGGGTCCCGGGAGACTACAGGAAGAGCCCTTTGTATGTTCCTGACATNTGGAAGAATCTCACCACTCATAATTTTACCTTCACATCTATTCTTTTCCTGTATGTATTTGTGAGATTATGTGTTTGTGCATGCAGTTATGTGTGCACATGTATACACATATGTGGAGGTCAGAGATCAATATCTGGTATCTTTTTTGGTCACTCTCCAACTTATTTTGTGACAGAGTTTCTCATTGGATATAAGATTCATCAATTAAGCTAGACTGGGCAAGCCCCAGGAATCCTCCTGTCTCTGTTTCCCCAGAATTGGGATTATAGGTACATGCCACCATGCCCAGGTTTTTACGTTTGAAGTCTATTTCGTCAGATATTAGAATGGCAATCCTGCTTGCTTCTGGATTCCATTTGCTTGGGTACTTTTCTCCACCCTTTCACTTTAAGGTGGTGCCTGTCTTTAAATCTAAGATAGCATTCCGGAAATATGGATTTAGTTTCTTTAAGAATATGAGTGCCCTATCTGCATGTATGCCTATATGCCAGAATAGAGCATCAGATCCCACTATAGATGGTTGTNAGCCACCATGTGAGTGCTGGGAACTGGACTCAGGACCTCTGGAAGAGCAACCAGTGCCCTTAACTACTGAGCCATCTCTCCAGCTTGGATTTTGTTTCTTAATCCATTCAGCTAGCCTGTCTTTGGATTGGACAGTTGAGAGCATTAATATTTTAAGTTATTATTGAAAGGAGTGTGTTGACTGCAGTTGGTTTTTTTTTTTCTGTTTGTGTTCTTAGCTGTGCTTTGTATTTCATTAATTATAGCTTCTTTTTTTTCCCTAGAATTTTCTGGATGTACTTATTCTTCTCTTTGGTTCGAAGTGTTGCTTAGTTTAGTATTCTGTTTAGCATTTTGCTGTTGGTGGATATGATTTTGAAGGCTGTTTGGATCATGGGAAGCTTCTCTTTGTCCTTCAACTACAGCAGACAGTTTTGCTGGGTACAGTAGTCTAGGCTNGCTGGCAGTCATGTCTTTTAGAACTTGGAATGCATTGCTCAGGACTCTTCTGGCTTTCAGAATTTCCATCAACAAACTAGCAGTTATTCTAATGGGTTTTCCTTTATATCTGACATATTTTTTCTCTTACAGCTTTCAGTGTTTTTTCTTTGTTCTGTACATTTAGTGTTTTAACCACGGGAGTTTAACCTGGGGGAGTTTCCTTTCTGGTCTTGTCTAAGTTGGGGGGTTCAGCATGTTGNTGCTGCTGCTGCTGCTGCTGCTNCTNCTTCTTCTTCTTCTTCTTCTTCTTCTTCTTCTTCTTCTTCTTCTTCTTCTTCTTCTTCTTCTTCTTCTTCTTCTCCTCCTTCTCCTCTTCCTCCTCCTCCTGCTCTTCTTCTTCTTCTCCTCCTCTTCCACCTTTTTCTTTCAAGAAAGGGTTTCTCTTTGTAGCCCTGGCTGTCCTGGAACTCACTCTGTAGACCAGGATGGCCTTGAATTCAGAGATCCTCCTGCCTCTGCCTCCCGAGTGCTGGGATTAAAGGCATGCATTACCACCATCCGACACCTGTATCTGCATGGGTGTGTCTTTTTTCAGTTTGGGGATGTTTTCTTCTCTTATATTGTTAATGATCTGCTCTGTGCCATTGTTCTGGGATTCTTCTCCCTCATCTGTGCCTATGATTAGAAGCTTTGGTCTTTTGGAAGGTGTTCCTTTCCTATGCTTTTTTAAATCTTATTCTTTGCTTATTTGGTTTAGATCCTGTGCTTTATATCTGAGTCCTGTTTCTCTCTTCTGTTTGATTCACTCTACTTGTCAGACTCTCCCCTGAGTTTTCTAATTGACTTTTTCATTTCCATCTTCATTTCTCCTGTGTTCTCTTCAGTGTTTTCATTTCTCTATTGAAATCAGCTTTCAAATCCTGAATTATCTTCATCGTTTCCTTCAGCTGAGTATTTGTATTTTCTTGAACACTGCTGAGGTATTTTTATTATCCTCAAAGTTCAATGAAGTGTTTGTGTCTTCTTTAAGTCCTTTGAATTCTGATAAAGTTAATGGTTGTTCTTTTAAATTCTGTGTCCTGGGTTCAGCTAGATAGCTCTCATTAGAATATGCTTCTATAGGAGCAGTGGGTCCGATGGGAGACGTGCTGTCTTGACCAATCACGCTGTTTTTGTTTTATGCTTTTACCTAGATCCTGGCTTCTTTTCTGAGTTGTGTCTGGTGTGAGAATCTACCCTGCCTTAGATTGGACCAGGAGCTTCATGACCAGAGCTGGTGGATGAGCTGTTTAATTGGACCAAACAAAATGATTCCCAAACCATGGGTCTGGAGCTTGGCCTGTNGGTATAGAGATGCATGCCCAGGTGTGTGTGAACGATTGATCTCAGATCCTCATGTTTGTGGGAAACACTTAGTGACTGAGCCATCTTCCCAGCCCTCACATCTAGTGTTTGGTTGACTTGATGCACTTGCTCCCTATCCTGGCCTATTGGACTTCTACAGTGGGTGGCCAGGGTCTCAGCTTCTTGTCACTCACTGCTATGTGTGAGGGGTAGGAAGTTGGGGATAAGGATTTGAGTCTAAGCAGGCTGAGGTATGGGTGACTGTTAGTCAGTTGGAGAAGGTGCTTGTATCCTTGACAGACCATGGGCCTCCAGGACTGATGATGGAGAGGGACACCAAGGCAGGGAAGACCCCCAGGTAGATGTGGAATGTATGAGAAGGTACCCCAACACATGGGCTCTTGGGTAGTCTGGGCAGACACGAGTGGCTCTCAGTGGCAAAGTTTCAACCTTTGGCAATGGGGGACCTGGATTGCCTCTCCCCTGTGACTCCCCGGGCCTGGTAAGCAGTTTCTCACTGAGATACAGAGGTGGATAGTNTTTTGTCTTAGAATCAGACCATGTTCCCAGAATGCACCATGGCATTTTGTGTTCCCTTTCTGGCTAGTGCTTGGGCCAAGGGAGGGGAAGCCTCTTCTAGTTTGTTGAACATCCAAAGGCCATTTCCAGTTAGCACTCTTGCCTCACCTGTGCAGCAGGCAGGGCTCACTACTCGAGCACCCAGGCCTCCTGATTCTATCCCACACACCTCTTCCCCTGCCATGCAACGCTGCTAGCCCACCAGCTGGCCAATGGACTTGCGAAGCCCTAGCCCAACCAAAGTAGGACATATGTCAGCTCTGAGCCAGCAGGAAGACCCCAGGAATCACGGGGGCAGGGAAGATCTTCCCTGGTTACCACAGGAGGGTGCACCCTGCAAGGCCCTGCCATACTCCAAGGTCACACTTNAGTTTCCAGAACCATGGAGAATCAACTCCTCTTGTTTTGAGCCACCAAATCTATGGGGCTAGCCTAGAATGTCTCTAGGAACTGGTGCGCCACCTTAATAAATGTCACNCTGGTCTTTAACATGATGAGCTAGAATATAGGGTGGGAGGTGGAAGTGAGGGGAGACCCAGGGACAGGCAGGAAGGTATGGGAAGGCTGGAGGTGGAGAAGTGGGCAGGACCCATCTCCCATAGGGGTCCTGGGCATGTCTCTGCAGATAGAGAGTAGAGGAANATGGCTTCCAAGAGGGGTGCAGCCATNGGGTCAGAATGACCAAGGAAGGGACAGGTAGGGACATGGTAGACTGGAACATGGGCATGGGAGACTAGGGAAGAGCAGATTTAGGGTGACCTTGAGCCAGTAGTACCCCCTAAGGGACCAGCCCCCATGCATCTGGAGTCAGGGCACGGAGTCTATTCCCGGCCAAGGCTGACTCCCTAAGCACCCTTGCTGTTCAGAAAAGCTCCACTTACAATAATGCACAGTGCATTAGCGCCAGGGAGGGGTCTGCTGCCAGCCCGCCCTGGCGTCTTTACAAGCGCTTTGTGTCGGCTGCCGCTGGGCTATTTCAAGCCTGGTCAGAGGCCTCCAGGGGGAGGCCTTGTTAATGAGGAGCAGCCAAGGCCACACCCCCATGCCTCTGTGGTAGCTCCACCCTAGCCCTGCCCTGGTGGTGAGAGGCCCTCCCTGCCCTGACTTTGTGCTTATGAGGCCATATCTGCNTTTCACCACTGTGTGCAGGAGCCTCCCTGCCCTTGTGAGGGTAGATGTTAGCCTAGTCTCATNGTCAATGGCTCGAGGATGTGTCAAGTAGNCAGTGAGGTCCTGCATGGATTTAGGGGTTTGGGCAGTTCACTGCTGCCTTTAATTTTGGTGCCCAGTGAATACCTAGTACATGCAGGGAACACCACATAATCTGAGAATTGGCTATAACCAGTCACTGGTGCAAGTGATAGGCGGTAGTTATAGAGCGCTGTGGGACTGCCATCTCCATCCCATGCTATTTCCCAGTAAGGGCTCATGGGCGGGAAGCTCTGTGCTTTCCTATTGCTTAGTAAGGTCTACTCCCTTCCTGGCCTTAAGGCTGGGCCTTAGGGAGGACACAAACAGAGTCTCTCGGGCAACTCTTNAACCTCAGCAGGTGGATGTGGCCATTGGCACCTAGAGGTACCAACTGGGTAGCCTGGCCTTGTTGGACATAGCAGATCCAGCAGCTGAGTGGCCCTAGCCTTGGTTCTGTCACCACCCACCTTCTCTTCAGCCTTCAAAGAACCCAGGGCTCAGGCTAGGGCCTCCCTGCATCTCTCACAACTGATGTGGCCCTTTGCAACTGCTCCTTGAACATCTGGAAGCCCCCCTCTTCCTCATCTTCTTCCAAGGCTATCCCTGCTTTGCCAGGGCCTTGCTGTCTGGAAGGGACATCAATGTGTTGGAGCTAAGTTGACATTTGAGACCACCAAGTAGAGACATGAAGTCTGAAAGATTGCAGAGGGAAGATGTGAAGAAAGAAAGAAGCCAGCCCTCCCCTCCATCCACCCTTTCCCCCTCCCTTCCCCGAGCCCAGGAAGATGAGATAGCCACTCTGGTCATTTCCTAGGGTATTGCTTGGAACTGGGTGGTGGGCTGGTAGGAGCATGTGGCCAGGTCCTAGCCCCTCCCCCACCCTGACTCCTGCAGCCTGTCTCTCCTTCAGCTGCAGCCCCTGCAGGTCCTGCAACCCTCAGTGGATTCCTTCTCTGCAGCATTGGGTGCCTAGGTCTCTCTTAGCGGGAACATTTATTGTGTAATATGTACAGCTGTGAGCAGGGCCATTTGCACAACCATGTACAAATCTGTGTGCGCATGCTCAAGGTTGCATTCAGGGCAGTGTATATATTCAGGGCTATCTGCACTGCTGTGTGGTTGTGTACTGCAGTGTGAAAGGCTTTCTAGTTCCCTTCTTTTACTTGCTAATCCCTGACCAGCTCCTAAATGATAACATTGTGCTCTACTCTCTATCTTAAAACAGTCAAGGAATGTGTGGAAGGAAAGTTGTTCATTCTGCCCTGTCACTTACACCCTCCTTCAAGTCCCCTCCAACCCAGACCTCAGGGGGCATCTTGTGCATGTTGGGCCACTCTGTGACAGCTCTGGTTTGGGGTCTAGTGAAGTGAAAGAAAAAGTGAAGCTGCTTGTGAGATGTTGCCCAGCCCCCATCAGAAAGCATGGAGTTCCTTCCTGTGCCCTGTTCCTTCACTTCAGACCTATGCCAAAGAGGTGACAGGGTAGGCTCTGCAGCCAGCNCTCAGGAAAGCCCCGGGGACAGCATCTTCAACCTGAGGCTTCATCCGGAGAGTACAGGGTAACAAGAGGCACCTGAGCAGGGAGGAGATTGTGAGGAGCTCAGGCTGGCTCTGTGGGAAGGAAGCAGTGCAGGGAAGGGGCTCCTGTGTGGAGGTCAAGGCCAGAAGATGTCTGAAGGCTGGCATGGAAATGGGGTAGTGAGGATGTGAACGGGGACTGGGTGGTATGGACAGCTTGGCCAGGAGAATAGAAATTGGTCCAGTGGCCTGCTGTCTCCTCCTGCACTTAATGGGTGGTTTGCTCCCTCCTTGTGGGGTCTTGAACTCTTGAGTGCTCCTGGTTCCATCAGCTAATTGGCTCTAGGCCATAGCCACGGCTCCAGAGAGAATCTTCGGGGGCACAGCATGTGAATCTAGTTGACTTTCTTCATGTCTATTTTAAGGGGCTCTTTGGACTAAGTGATGGGTGGAGCCCAGACCCTCTTGTCTATTTCTGTCCCTGAGTGGTGGGCACAAGAGAGCTGGGCTAGGCTCCTGCACCATCATCATCCACGGGCCNGACCACTCCCAAATGCACTTGGCAGGGATCCCTGGGTGTCCTGACTTCAAGGCAGTACTGTGCCCTTCACCTGCTATCTCCTTATAGGGCAGAACCAGAGGGTGGGGGAAGGAAGACCAGGGCAACAGGGAGAGGCCAGGACAGTAGGGAGAACCCCGCCATTCCAGCCTGTTCTCAGTGCCTGCCCTCCAAACGACCCTCAGGCCCTTATCTCTCACCAGCACAGCCCTAATCTGCTCTGCTGTGACAGCATCTTTTGGAAGATGTGGGGCCTCTTAATATCCCTGGGGCTGAGAGCTCCCAGTGCTGCCCCATCCCCCTCAGCTGAGATAATCAAGGTCACAGGGCTGCTGTCACTGTTGGAACCAGAGGCATGCCTAGCCAATGTGGTGGCGGCTGAAGCCTGCTAAGTAGGAGCATCGGGCTGGCTGACCAGAGGTCTGGATCAGGGTGTCCCTAACAACTAATATCATGACAATGGAGGGGGCCAGAGGCCATGGGTTCCCCACTGTGGATGAGTTCTGTTCCTGTTCTCTCTACTAGGTCCAGGGACAGAAGTGTGTCCCACTTTCTCACCGTCTCCAAGAACCCCAGTCTTGTCTAGCTCTCTGGGNAGGATATAGTGGAAGATTCTGGGATTGGACAAGCTCCTAGGGTCGCCTGGTGGGGAGGCAGTGTAGAAGTGTGGGTGGTGGCTCCAGTGCCCTCCGCGCCCATGCAGATAGGGGTTTTGAAGGCTCCTTCCTGGAGACCCATATGGCTGGACTAACCACCAGGTATTGGCCTTGGGCTGTCTTCACTTTGGTGGTCACTCTCCACTGATAGTGTCTGTCCTGGGAAGGTGCCATGAGGCCCCAAAAGCCTTCTAGGCTGGGTTGGCCCCTCAGCACTGGTAACCTTGGCCAGCTGTGCTGACAAGCCCTGTATCTCAAAGCCCTGGGATGACCCAGGCTCCTGAGGATCTGTGAACTAAGTGAGGCCCAGATGATCTTGCATGGTCTCCAAACAGGAATGTGACCACTTTGGTCCCCTGGTCAATGTAGAGATTCTTTACTTTATGTACTGCTGACCCTTCATGGCTGATAAGTCTCCAGGGAGGTTTTCAAAGGCTCTGCCAGCTCCTTCTGGATCAGACCCATCCTCTCTCTCTCTCTCTCTCTCTCTCTCTCTCTCTCTCTCTCTCTCTCTCTCTCTCTCTCTCTCTCTCTCTCTCTNNNTNNNTGTGTGNGTGNGTGTGTGTGTGTGTGTGTGCATGCACTCTCGTGTGTGAAGGGGATGATGGTCCTTAGAGCAAATGTCTTACCCAGCTGCTGAACGCAATGCATCTTCCCTGCCCAACCCAGGCACCTCAGCCCACACGGTCCACTCTGCTGAGTGGACTCAAATCTGGTGCCCTTGGGGACTTTTTAGCAACATGAGATGTCTCTCTACCTGGAAAGCTGCCCTCTGCACCGTTTCACAGTCCATATGGACCAGAACTGCATCTAAGGTGCTACAGCGGTGTCCAGGCCCCCTCACTGCAGCGCCCTGGAGAGGAAACTGAGGCCCTGAAGAGACCAACAGGAAGCCATAGGACACCTGTCAGCTTTCATCCCTCTNCACGGGGACTTCCCTTGGAGACCATGGATGGGCATAACCAGCAGAAAGTCCCTTCTCGTTGTCCCCATGGTCCCTGCCTACCAGCAGGAGTGACCAAGTGGCACGGGTTCCTATTCTGTGATTCCAGGATGTGAGAGTGGAGTGTGGGCTTCTGACTTACAGTCCTGGAGAGGGATGGTGAGACTAGAGGTGGACATGCACCCGCTTCTGGGCTGACCTCTGGGTGTATCTTTCTCGTCATCTGTTGCTCAGCTGAGGAACACAGCTCCAGTAGGTCACAGAGGCTGAGGTTGGGTGACTCTGCATGAAGAACATAACAGAGTGAGTCAGAGTTTACTGGCGTCTCAGGAAGTCGACGTTCCCAGGGCCCGCAGGATGAGTCTTCCCTTGCTGGATACCAGCTGCTGTGTACTTTAGTCTTCTGCTCCATGATAAAGGATACTGAGACTGCTCTGTTGGTGCTTGTAGAACACCCTAGCCTCTGGAGGTTTTTTTTTGGGGGGGGGGGTCTATGATACCTATCTCCCTGGGCTGCTCACACTTTGTCCCTGGAGCAAGCACTTGAGCACTATGGCTACACTTTGGGATGCCTGGTAATATGACCACACAACTCCCATGTAAGCTAATGGTACTACCTCTCTAAGCCTCAGTTTCCCCATCCAGGCATTTGGGGTGGGGAACGGAAAGGAAGGGAAAAGCTTAGTGGCGTCTCTGTAGACTGGCTGGAGTTGCCCTTTCCACTGGCCTCTGAGCATGCAGGGCCAGATAGAGTCAGGTGGGGTGACTGCCCACCCGCCAGGACTCAGCTCAGCAGCCTCTAGTAAGCTAGCCCATCTCAACCCTGCCCAGGCAGCCTCAGAGTCTCTGCTAAATCCTCTATTTAATTTTCTTCTCAGGGAATTGTAGGAGGTTTGGCAGATAAAGCTGAGCTGATAAAGTAGGGATTTGGCTGTTCTCAAAGGCGGTAGGCCCCGGGCACTGTCTCATAGGCCCATCGGGTATGAGGCAGCTACACCTGTAGGGATATGTTCCCCCTGACTCCCCAGCACAGGAAGCCCCTGGTGAGGGTGCATGAGGAGGACCCCCTGGTCATTAGATCTAGCTAGGCTTCTGTATATTTCATAGGCTCCTCTTGGCTGAATGGGCAGTTGGGGTCAGCCAGGGTGATGCTCTGTCCCCAGGAGTCCCCACTGGCCTACAGGGAACCCAAAAGCCCCTTTTTGGTNGAGACCAGGGCCAGTCCTCTCTGGAACACCTCCTCCTTTAGGATGGCAGCATCTTTCCTGGCTGCCCAGCCTCTGCCCAGCTCCCATGGTTGACTCTAGGCCAGGCCTCCTGTCGGCTTGGCATTTGAAACCTCACACTCTCCTGGGTGTCAACTTTGACTGTGTCCCTCCTATCCCAGCTGGTTCCTCTACCACATCCTGACAAGCAGCTGCTTGTGTCCCTGTGGTGATGGCAGGCTCACTCCCTGCAGGAAGCTCAGCCAGGAACCATGCTCCCTGCCTGCCTTTCACCATGTGTGTGTCTCTGTGGGTTTCAAATGTGTGTGTGATCCCAGACACCTTATGTCCTTGGAGAGGAATCCTAACTCTGAGTCTCTTTGCCCTCCTGTTAGGTGCAGGTCTCTCTCTGCTTTGTTTCTGGTGATGTGTCTTTGGACAAAGCTTGCTGCAAATGGTTGTTCCTGTCCTTTTTGAACCTCTGTCCTTGATGTGGAGTCATTTCCTACAGCTGTATTTCAAAGCCTAGCATTGCTCAGCGGCTGGGCGGTGCCTGTGAATCTTGCCTCTCGAGCTGGAGGGCCTGCTGAGATGCTCATCAAAGCCCGTGTGGGCTCTCCCCACTCATGTCCATACTGGGTTTCCATGTTTTGATGTTTTTCCCTATTGGTGAGTGTGGTGGTAGTTGTTTAGGTTTGTTTTTGTTTTGTTTTGTTTGTTTGTTTATTTCGAGACAAGATTTCTCTGTGTATCTTTGGCTATCCTGGAACTCACTCTGTAGACCAGGCTGGCCTCGAACTCAGAGATCCACCTGCCTCTGCCTCCCAAGTGCTGGGATTAAAGGCGTGCGCCACCACCACCACCTGGCCTAGGTTATTATTTTTAAGGCACGGAAAGGGTAACTCAAAGCCCCTCACCAAGTGTCATGTTTTTGTTTGTTTGGTTGGTTTGGTTTTTGGTGGTACTGGGGATGGAACTCAGATCTTCATCTGGACACCGCCTCTGCCAGTTTCATTCCACCCCTTTTGTTTCTTCTCATTTTGAGACAAGGTTTTCCTAAGTTGCCCAGATTGGACTTGAACTTGTGAACTTCCTGCCTTATCCTTCCCAGTAGCTGGAATTCTAGGCAAGTTCCATCAGGCCTGGCAAGAGTTTCTTTTCTATATTTTCAAAGCCATGCATGGTCTTGGAGATTTGTGTGTATGTGGTGTATGCATGTGGGCGTGCATGCTTGCGTGGGCTTGCATATGTGTGTG
>LZPO01027425.1:209613-226953 GCA_001675575.1 Neotoma lepida | reverse complement strand
ACTCAATGATTGGCTAAACCAGTTGTCTGGCAAGCTCCATGAATCTTCCTGCCTCCTGTCTTCCTAGCTCTGGGATTAAAGGTGTGTGCTGCTACACCGGGCCTCTTACAAGAGTCCTGGAGACCCAGACTCAGGTCCTCACGCTTGTGTGGCAAGCACTTTACTGACTGAGTCATCTCCCCAGCCAAGCTTTGGCCCTAAAGCAGTGGTTCTCAACATGTGGGTTGTGACTCCTTTGGGGGGGTCACATATCAGATATTTACATTTCAATTCATAACAGTAGCAAAGTTACAGTTATGAAGTAGCAACGAGAATAGTTTTGCAGTTGGGAGTCACAACATGTGGGACTGTATTAAAGGGTTGAAGCATTAGGAAGGTTGGGAACCACTGCAGGTCTCAGGCTGAGATTTTTAAATATTTGTTTTCACACAGCCTTGGTGCTATGGCTGGGAAGCTGCTCATACAAAGTGCATCCATGAGATGGGGACATTCTGAATGCCAGGCTGAGTAGCTCTGGATCCTTGAGGTGGACACAGCTGTCTGGACAGCCACACACAGCTAACCACCTTCAGGCAGGTGACCCAAGCCACACATGCCTCATCTCACAGTTCCCTGTCTGAGTCTTGTCTCCCTATGCAAGAGGTAGGCAGGGTAGAGTCCATGGATATGCCTTCCCCATTGTGTTCACTGCTTGGGGAAACAGATGAGAGTCAAGAAGGAGTAAGACATCTGTCCATCAGCCTCCTGGTCCTTCCTTGCCAAGTGGAGAGGCTCAAGCCCAGTGCCTACCTCAGTTGATGACCAGACCACTGGACTCAGCCCTCAGCATAGTGTCCATTCCATATCTTCTTGCTTTGTCTCATCCTCTAGGACAATGGTTCTCAACTTCTTCTTCCTCCTCCTCTTCTTCTTTTTCGAGACAGGCTTTTTCTGTGTAACAGACCTGGCTGTCCTGGAACTCACTATGTAGACCAGGCTGGCCTCGAACTCACAGAGATCCACCNNCCTCTGCCTCTGGGATTAAAGGCGTGGGCCACCACCACCTGGCCAGTTCTCAACCTTCNTAATACAGTTCCTCATGTTGTGACCCCCCCCAACCATAAAACTATTTCACTGTTACTTCATAACTGTAATTGTGCTACTGTTATGAATTGTAATGTACATATCTGATATGCAGGNTATCTGCTATGTGACTCCCAAAAGGGTTTGCGACTCAAAGATTGAGAACCACTACTTTGATGTCTCTGAAGGGAAGCAGGGCTTTCACAGTGGTCCAGAAAGTCATCAGGGGAGGAGTATACCCCCCAATATCCTGCACAGCTCTTTTCTACCATTGTTCAGACTTGGACTTGAGGATTCTTCTTCCCAGAAGTCCTTGGCTGCCTCCTTCTGCTTGCTTGTTGCCTGTACAGCACAGACATCTGCCCACTGCCGCACTGGCTCAGGGATGCCAAGGAGCNTTGCTGTAATTAAAATGTACCACTGGCCTGGGAAATGTGACTCTGCCACCCACTGCTCCTGCAGCTGGGTCTGCTCCAGTCAGGATGGCTCCTTGGGCTGTCATTCCAGCCAGGAACAAGTGAGGATGCTGGCCAGGGTACATAAGGTGGCCATANGGCCGTCTCTCCTTTGCTGACCCTATCATGTCAGTGTGGCCTTGGGCCCATCTCAGCCTGGGATACACAGGATGTGCNTGTCATGTGCTTGTCATGGGTAGAGGCTGTGAGTCTGTATGGCTGCCCTCCCGTTTAGAACCTTGCAGGCTAGGGATAGAGCTGAGGGAGTGTCCTCTGGCCATGGGGGCTTGCTGGCCAGATTCAAAAGAATCAGTCCCTTTTGTCCTAGTCCATCCCACTTATGGTGTTAGAACTTGTAAAGCAATCTGTACACAGGACACTCTTGGTCAGTCGTATGTCACAGAACTGTCCCTCTATTTCCTAGGCATCCTATTTCCTAGGCCNCCCTGTGTGCAGGGGGCCTGGTCCCTGGTGACACAGGCAGAGTGTCCCTAACTCTGCTGAGGAAGAGAATGCTGCAGCTGTGTTGTGGGAACTTTCACATGTGCCTGGACTCAATTTTCCCATTGCAAGCGCAACTTGGAAAGAAGTCCAACATCAGAGAGGACCCCTGTCCCCACTCAGTACAGTTCCACNTCCCACCACCATTGTGTCAACACATCCCATTCAGTTTGTGCCCCACTGTGGCTTTGCCTGCCTGTTCCACGTAGCCCCAGCTTTGAGTATAGTTGTGACTGCCCTGTCAGCCCCGTGGAAGTCTTGTGGAATAACTGGTGTTCCTCCCCCGTGGGGAGTGGGGAGAGGCTGGGAAACACTGACACCTTCACAGCGTAAATGCCTCTTACTCTGGACTGAGAGTCAGACTAGCAGCTGATGGGGACAAAGACTCAACCCATCCCTGCAGGCATTTGGCAAGTCCTGACCCCTCCCCCTGGGGACTAAGGTCCAAGTTCTGCTTTGGAGATTATCCTGACATAGCAGAGCCTACATTAAGACCTGGCCTTCTTCATTAGCTTGGGGGTCCCATGGTGCATCCTACCTGCTGTGCCCCTGTACTTGAATACTGAAGATGAAGATCATGTGGTCACTAAGCTGAGGCTAGGTTTCCTCCTTGGCAGTGCCTAGGTCCATACATCAGGGATGAGCCCAAGGAGAAACCATGGTTGTGCTCTGGGTGGCCCTGCACCTGCTACCATCTGGGAAAACTGAGTCACAGAGGAGATAGAAGGAGGTTCACATTGACCCCCAAAAGCTCCTGGTGTCCAGTCTTGAGGAACAACTCTTGCTTGGTCTGGTTACGAATTCTCATGGCTTCTACCCCCCNCCCCCCAACACAAGTGTATAAAACATCNACTGTCCATTCTGGTATAAATGCCAGGATCCACTATCAGAAGATGGTCAGGCCAGCACGGAGTGAGGGGCCAGATGCTATGGGGTGAGCACCGGGAAAGAGTGCTAGGAACGTACGGCAGAAGCCTGGGTGGAGCCAAGCGTGTGTGGTAAGCAGAAGGAGCTTGAAGTTCTTGAGGCTGGAAACGGAGGGCAAGACAATGGCGAGGATAGTCTGAAGAGGCTCTCGCTGTAGAGCCGATGTTGCCTAAGGGTGTGGATTTCTTTCAGAGAGGACCCAGTATGTGGGTACCTCTGGGGAAGGCCAGGTGGGAGAGGAGGTAGACCACTCAGGTCAGGTCAGGAAATAGGTGGCTAGCACAGCTGCAGTCAATGTCGCCCTCTCTTGGTCACATTGGATATTGACTTAGACTAGTGTTTCTTATGCCCAAGTTGGATAGCGGAGTTTCCTATCTAACTAGTGCCCTGGGGACAACTGCCCAGACAGAACCTGTCTCCTCTTTCTTGAGCAGATCAGGACATTTGACTCCAGATACACCCAGTGGATGAACCCCCTTCAGAACACTGGTCCAATTTCCCAGGAGGCCCTAGGTGTGAATCTAGCTATGGGATGCAGGAGGAAGAGGAGGGCCTAGCTCTTAGACAGTGGCCTTGGGAGCAGATGGGGTCAGGGTGAGATAGGGTGAGTGTTTGGTCCCCTAGGCATGCATGAGGAGTTCAGACCACATGAAGAATGGGGCCAAGTTGTGGGATCATGGGGTGGCTTGGGTATTGAGAGTGTTGAAGATGAACGAATAGGAGGAGGAACCACTTCTAGGACTGAGGATTCTGTCCACGTTTCCACTGCCCCCCCCCTTGGTCTGCTTATTCACCCTAAAGTGCCCTTTAAGCAGGCAGTGCCTCCTCCACCCTGCTCCAGCAGACAAAGTCAAGCTCAGGACCAGGCCATGGAGGGCAATCCCAGGAAAGAAGGACAGAGGAGCCAGGGAGGAAGGCAGGCTGCCAGGGGTTTCAGGACCCTTCACTACTCCAGTGTTGGAGTCCAGGGCAGGCCCCAGGATCCTCTAGTGAATATGAATCCTGAGCCTCTACTGCTTGGGTCACAGTGGGGTGAAGAGGGGTGAGTTGGAGTCTGCCTGGCCCCTTTTGTGTATATGTGCATGTATGTAAGTACATGTGTATGGGTACTTGCGTGAATGCGGAGTTCAGAGCACAACCTTAGGTGATATTTCTCAGGCACCATCCACTTGGTTTGTTGTTTGTCTGTTTTGTTGTTGTTGTTTTGTTTTTGTTATTGTTGTTGTTTGGGGGGATTTTGCTTTGTTTGTAGCCCTGGCCAGGCTGGAACTCACTATGTAGACCAGGCAAGCCTCGAACTCACAGAGATCTGTCTCCTCTGTCTTCTGAGTGCTGGGATTAAAAGTGTTTGCCATGGGTTGGAGAGAAGCTCAGAGGTTAAGAGCACTGGCTGCTCTTCCCAAGGTCCTGAGTTCAATTCCCAGCAATTATATGACAACTCACAACCATCTACAATGAGATCTGGTGCTCTCCTCTGGCCTTCAGGCAGAACACTGTATACATAATAAATGAGTAAATAAATAAATTCTTTTAAAAAATGTTTGCCATGATGACTGCTCAGTCTTATTTTTTGAGACAAGGTTTTTCACTTGCCTGGAATTCATCAAATATAGTTGGGCTGCCTCGACAGTGCTGGGATTACAAGCATGTGTCACAATACCCACTTTTTTTCATCTGTGTTCTGGGAATCGAACTTAGGTTCTTGTAAGACAAATGCTTTTATCTATTTAAGCTATCTCCCCAGCCCTTGGCCCTTTAAGAGGGCAGTTCTGCCCCTCCCCTTGAGTGACCCTGTTGCCCAGCAACAGGAGGCAGTTGGTGTATACAATGTTTCTAAGGCAACCAGGAGCTTGCTCGGGACAAAGTGACCAGTACTGCCCCACTGATCGTGTCTGAACGACTGCCCAGTGACTCTCTCTTCATTCTGCCCCCCTTCCTGCTCAGTCAGGCAGTGGGCACCATGGCACAAACTGAGATGCTCCTGACCAAGGAGCCAGCCCCACAGTCAATAGAGGCCTGTGAGCTGCCACCCAAACAGTATGATGTGGCCTGCAATACTGGTGCCTACACATCCGCNGGTCTGGCCACTGCTGGCTTCCGCACAGCCAGATACCTGATGGACGAGTGGTTTCAGAACTGTTATGCCCGCTACCATCAGGCCTTTGCAGACCGGGACTACTCTGAGCGGCAGCGGCATGAGAGCAGGCAGCTGGCAGCCGAGACTGAGGCGCTGGCCCAGCACACACAGCAGGACTCCACACGAAGGGTTGGAGAGCGGCTGGAGGACATGCATTGCTGGAAGTCAGAGCTGCAGCGAGAGACAGAGGAGCTGACTGGCGAGACTGACCTGATGCTGGCACAGCAAATGCGACTACAGCGTGCCTTGGATTCCCTTGCTGTGCTCTATTCCATTGCCACAGACAACCTACAGTGTCGAGAACGCCGCCAGCAACCAGACCTTGTGCGGGACTACGTGGAGGTGGAGCTGCTGAAGGTGCAGCTGGTGGCTCAGGCCCTGGGTGGGTGGCAGGCTCTGGCACTCATATAGATAGACATCACAGGGCCTCAGGGTTCACACGGTGCTATGCCNCTCTGCCCATGCAGGACTCCTGGTCCTTTAGACACAGGATTTTTACCACATGGANTCCCTGACTTCCAAGTAACTTTCTCTCCTTTGGAATCCCCTCTAGCCCACAAGATTTCAAAGACATTAACTCGGACCCTGAGTGGTTTTTTTGTTTGTTGTTTTTTTGCTAAGCTGTAGGCTCCCCCTGTGCCAGCATGCTTCTTGTTGGTAGTATTTGCTCTCAAGGTAGAAAGCCAGGCCAGCTAGTGCTGCAGGTAGAGAGGAGATGTGGAGGACCAGCGCATCTGCTCTTTGTGCCCAGAGTCCCAGAGCCTTGGCTTCAAAGATTTCCTCCTCATATACACTAAGAATCCTAGCATGGGGGAGACTGGGGAAGCAGGATCACAAGTTCCAGGCCAGTCTGGAAGAGTCTTCACCTCTTCCCTTCCTTAGACACCTTTCTCCCCAAACCCAGCACAGCTTGCTTTGGGGAACTTTGTACTAAGATTAGGGGGTCATTCAGCCTGGATACTATACAACCCCGAGTCCCTCAGAGTTAGAGCCTCCTGGGGTGGGCTTCGGCCTGTGGGTGATGATGAAAGATGGGGAAATAAACAGCCAGGCTGGGACCTCAGGGAAACCCTGTCATACCTCCAGGCCTTGACCATTGGCAGTGGTGCAGAGATGCGTGGCTTACTGAGGACATGGGGCAGTGGAGAGCATGGCCCATGTGGACTTACACATGAAAGGATTCCTGACACCCAGAAAATGTTGGGGTAAAAGGAAACATAGAGTTTCCTTCCTATTCTTGGTGGGCAATGGGCAGCAGACAGAGGGCATTTGACTTCCTATGGGCTTGAGGTCCTCAGAGGTAGTCTACGACCTGAGGTAAGGCTGATGCCCCTCAGTATACTGTGGGAGTGTTGGAGATGACCCCAGAATCTGGACAACTGTCATGGGTGGCCCAACAACCGCAAGACACCCCTAGAGAAAACATTCATTTACAACATGCCCAAACTACCCAGAACAAGCCTAGCATGAGAGGACTGGGCTCCTACTGCCTTTTCTGGGGCNGGGGAGACTAAGGCAAAAGTCAGTGGAGGTGAGGCCCATGCCTTGGCTCCTGCTGGGTCCCTGAGTCCCTCAGTCTCTCCTCTGGAGAAGGAGCAGAGCTCTGTTGCTCAGAGAGAACTGTCTCCTTTCTAGGAAACTGAGCTCATCAGGAACATCCAGGAGCTCCTGAAGAGAACTATCTCACAAGCTGTGGGCCAGATACGGTGGGTCACAGCAGCCCCAGAGGGACAACCTTGACCCCCGCCCCAAGGCTGGTCAGAGATGGGAGGAGGACAGTGACTCTGGCTGGGAGAGGTCAGAAGGCTTCTGGATCACAGCCAGTGATGCAGGCACTGCTCTGCTGGGCATATACAACTATGTCCACTCTGGTTCTGGAATCTGGGCCGTGCTGGCCATGGAAGGATTCCTGAGCAGGAACTGGAGCCCCTGGAAGCTGGAATGGGGTCTGCTTCCCGGTGCTCTCTGGAACATAATGGGCCCTGCGCCTCCTCTCCCCACTAGGCTGAACCGGGAACATAAGGAGACCTGTGAGATGGACTGGTCAGACAAAGTAGAGTCCTACAACATTGATGACACCTGCACTCGCTACAAAAATGAGAGCACCCAGGTGCAATTCCATCCGCATTCCAGCAAGTTCGAGGAGAGGTAGGCTCCTACCCTTTGTCCTTGTCACCTTAGCTCTACTTCCAAAATCTGAGGAAGGACTCCTGCCCCCGCAAACCTAGACCAATTCTCTGGGGAATCTCTGTCTGCATCTGGGGTGGGAAAACGAGAAGCCCCTTTCCCAAGTGCCTGGCACCCACATTTCACACAGGGTTGGTACCTGCTCCAACCCCTGGGATCCCTGTGGGTGGCCTGGACTGCGTTTCTGCTCGCGGCCAGCAGAGGGCAAGCAACCCCCCCCCACTAGAGGCGCGGGAGAACCTCGGGATCTCTGTGATACGGGGTACAACGGGGATCGTCGGCAGTGCCGGAGGCTCTGCGTGACAACACCCTGACCAGGCCGCACCTCCATCCTCAGTGCCTCCACTCCCGAGACGTGGGCCAAATTCTCTCAGGATAAGCTGCTTCGAGCCGAGCGCGAACGGCTAGCTTCGGTTAACCTGCGGAATTTAATTGACTGCATCCTGCGGGATACGGCCGAGGACCTGCGGCTGCAGTGCGACGCAGTCAACATGGCTTTCTCACGCCGCTGCGAAGAGTTGGACGACGCCCGCCTCAAACTGCAGTACCACCTGCAAAAGGTGGGACCGCAGGGCACGCCCACCGTTGAACACGCCCACCTGTCTGACCGCACCCAGGATACGCCTGCCAGCCAGCCCATCCCATGCTTAGGGCAAACCCACTCACATCTGGACTCAACCCGCCTTCCCCCGGAAACCTGCCCCCCCCCCGAGCCACACCCTTCCCTCATCCATTCCCTTAACCACAGGGACCAGGGGTACTGAGATCAGGGTTGCTATCTACTCTATGCTCAGTCACGACCTGGCTTCAAAGGCCCCTCTGTGACCGGCCCACCCAGAAACAGACATCCATACACCTCTGGGGGCTCCCTGAGCTGATGTAAAAGCAGGTTTATATCTGGAAGTGGTCTACTGGCACAGCCACTCCAGGAGGCTGACCTGCAGGAGCTGCCAGCTGTGGGGTTTGGAAAGGAGGTGGTATGGGGCGTAGTGAGGCTGTGGGGTCCTGCTCTAGGCTCTCAGTGTGGCCTATCCTGACTTTCTCAGCAGGAGCTAGAGGACAAACAGCCTGTCCTGACTCATAGGACCTCCTAAAGGTCTTCTACAGGGCTGCCCCTGGACGCAGACTCAGGACTCAATGTCTCCAGTCAGGGCCAGGAGATGAGGGAGCAAGTAGTCTGACCCTCCCCCACATGCTGGGTTGGGGTGGGCAGGTTCCCTGATTGCTCCAGGCTTGAGCCTGCCTCAGGCTCACACATTGCCCTGCAGACGCTGAGGGAGATCTCGGACCAGGAGCACCAAGTGGCAGCCTTGAAGAAGGCCATCAAGGACAAGGAGGCCCCTCTGCGTGTGGCCCAGACCCGCCTGTACCAGCGGTCATTCAGGCCCAACGTGGAGTTGTGCCGGGACGCTGCACAGTCCAGGTACCCCTGGCTGCAGGAGCAGTCCTGGGTAGCTAGGGTCATCCTTGAGCCCCTTTAATCTTCCTCAGACCTTGAGGCTACCATGAGCCCCTCCTACAGCACCACACTCCCATATATGAGCAGACATGAGGCTTGTGTGTGTTGGGGGTGAGGGGTGGAGCCTCGGGAGGGTTGCATATCAGGAACAACACAGGGTCCTGTGCCACTCTGGGATGCCTCGTCCTCCTGGAAGGAGCCTAGAGTCTGACAACTCAGATTCCTGAGGCCACAGGGTAGAGAGGTCAGGCAAGACCACCACCCACCCCTGTACCCCTGGTGTAATCCTGTGTTCCATGTACCTCCTACAGACATGGTGGTTTATGCCTTTTATTTTCCTCATCTAGCCAGTGCCAGGATGCTCTTCTAAGCACAAGCATCTGTCTTCTTCCTCCTTCTTCGACTGTAATTTTGTTCTAGAAATCAAGGTTTCAAGGGCGGTTACTACCCAGAAACATCAGGGTTAGCGGCTGTTCAGGCTGCCGTTGCTAATTTTCACCACAAGGGGGCAGTGTTTCAAGACTCCCTCTCCCTGCTCCAGGGCAGCTGAGGGAGGCCCCTCTGGGCTGGAAATGACCCTTCATGATTCATGCCAGGTGCCCAGTGATTTTGCAACACTGTAGCCAGTGGGGTTCCTGTAAGCCTCTTGGGGTCCTCTGTAGCATCATTGCCCCTTCTCTTGTCTCTCCCCTAAATCACTATTCCCTCCCTGGCAGGTTGATGAGTGAGGTGGAGGAACTGAACATGTCCCTCGTTGCNCTGAAGGAGAAGCTCCAGGAT
The DNA here is from genome assembly GCA_001675575.1 of Neotoma lepida. Lineage (NCBI taxonomy): Eukaryota > Metazoa > Chordata > Mammalia > Rodentia > Cricetidae > Neotoma > Neotoma lepida. The sequence goes on along the minus strand of LZPO01027425.1, from coordinate 217,445 downwards.
GCGGAGCAGGCCCTGCGGAACCTGGAGGACACACGCATGAGCCTGGAGAAGGACATTGCCGTCAANACCAACAGCCTCTTCATTGACCGCCAGAAGTGCATGACCCACCGCAACCACTACCCCAGTGTCCTCCAGCTGGCTGGCTACTAGTGACCAGGCCTGGCACCTGGCCACACGGTCTCCTCCAAATAAAGAGTACCTTAGTTTTCCACTAGAGTGTGGTGCAGCATCAAGAGGCAGGCGGCTGTCCATTTCAGAGNTCCTGTCCAGCCAGGCTTTGTCCATGAGCCCATCATCCTCCATACCTCAGGGGAAATCATCTACCCAGGTGCGGCCAGGTACTCCCCCACANTCCCACATAGAGCCCCACCAAGCCTGGATTCTCCTATCTTCACCAGCAGTTTGAGGGACTTGGGTATCAGTTGGGGTCATTGCATGGCTTCCTTTCCCTCTAACCCCCAGGCCTGATGAGGCTCAGCTTATATGCCCTTGATTACGCTGTTTGCTACACTTGATGGCCCTCCTGACGTTAGCCCTCTCAGAGAAACTCTTTAGGCAGAACCCCACCCCAGTCGCACCCAATTGCTCACCCACAACTCAGCAGCTCCTCACTGCCCAGTGCTCCCAGAATGGAGTCAGAAAGGGAGGTGTGTTCATTCCCTGGACTGTTGGGGGAGGGGGTACTTGTTTCTTGTCCTGGACTGTAAAGAGGGGTGGAGTAACATGCTGTCACCACAAGTTGCCCACACGTGGACACCTGACCCCATTCTGGCCTCTGCTCCCCACATCTGGTGATACATGTTCCAGGGGAAATTGCCTCATGTCCCCATGCCTACTGCAGATAAACATCTGGAGAGGAAGTTTTGGAGACATAAGAGCCTTCCTGGAAATGAAAGGCTGGAAGGGGACATGGGACAGNTATGTGGGGGCAGTTGAGGACAGGCAGGGCTTCCTGGAGGTGGTGGCCTGAATTTCACAGTACAGACCATGGCACTAGTCCTGGACCAGGGCAGGATGTAGCCATACTGATGGGACCAGGTGGTTTCTCACCTCTGGAGTCTCTCCGGATCAGGCTCCTCAATTACCTGAGGATGAAGTGTGTGTGCATTGGGGTCTTATCAGGGAGGGCTTTCTGAGGAGGTGCATGACCCCTGAGAGAGGGGTGCTCATTCCCCAGTTCAGACAGAAAGTTCAATCTGTAATCCTGCCACTGGCACCTCCCTGCCAGACAACCCTGGTCCTGGGACTCTGCATGGCAGCCTTTGCTACCATAACCTCTGTCCTTTCTCTTCAGCCCTGGCAGTTGGGGGTGGGAGAGGCACTGGGTCCTCCCTCCAGTGCACTGTGCAGAGGACACGTCACCTCTTGTCCCCACGGAAACCATGCCACTTGTCACAGTTGTTGGTCACCACAGCGACAGCCAGAAAGCAGCTCATGCTCTTTGGGGTGCCATTAAGAACATGCCCCGGATGCTGCCACCATAGGGCCCAGCAGCAGGATACTCCATGGATTCGGGGCACAGGACACCTGTGGGGCCTGCACCTGGATGCATTATAGGTGGGAGGATAGGAGCAGAGGACAGGAGCAGAAGCTACAGGGTACTCAGCTGCCCAGGGGCCCCCGAGCTGGGGTGTGGTGGGTGGAGGCCGCAGAACCCCCACTCCTTGCCTTGGGGTGGTATGGTGGGTTCTGTCCAGGTCCTGTTTCCATGGTCTGGGTAAAAGTGCTACCACTGTCAGCCTGTAGAACAGTAGCCAGATGATTCCCTGTGCAGTGGTGGCCTCCTTGCTGTGCCCACTCACACCCACTCGCAATAACATCTTTCCCTCCCCTACCCTCAGCAGCCATTCACCCCCAGGCCTCTCCCAGGGAAGTGGGAATCATCCAGGAAAGAGAATCAAGCTAGCAGCTCCCTGGGTGAGCCTGCTTCTCGGACTCCATCATCACCTCCCACTGAAGCTGTTCCACGCNCTCCAGCAGCGTGNGCCTCCTCTGACTTCCCAAGGGTGGTAGTCTAGGGTGGACTGGTGCGCTGGGGTCGGGGAAGCTGGGCACTATTTTAAGCATGCCACATGTTTAAATGTGCCCCATTGTGGTAGGTCCTATCATTTTAAACTAGAGAAAGCAAGGCCAGGAAGACCCCTGGCCCCTTATGCTCACACCCAAAATAGATAGGAGATAATCTCTCCCTCTCTGTGGCCTCAGACACCTGGGCCATGGCAGGTCAACCTTGTCCCCAGGGTTTGATTTCTTCAGGTCAAGGTGGTGACCACAAGGTAATGAGGATGGTGCTGCTGTTGTCTTGAGACCGTCCAGAGACAAGCAGCTGTTCTGTCCCTGAAGGTCCCTGCAGCTTGCTCCAGGAGGGCCCCTCTGACTCCATGTCCCAGGCAGAGTAAGATGAGATAGCAAGGACTCAAATTACCACAGCAAGCAGGAGGTGTNGTGTCCACCCTGAGATGTCATCTGGATCTTCTGTTGCACGACCTTTTATGGGGAGACATAGAGAACTCTCTAGTCNCTCTGGATAGGTGCAGCCGCTGACAGACCAAAGAAAGGGATCTGTCCAAGTGCAGTGTGGTGAGCCAGTGAGTTGATCGGGTTACTTACACAAGGGTGCTTGTGGGGACCCTAAGGCAGCCATACCTTCTGGAGATCCCTTGAGAAGCTTGTGGCTGCACCACTGCAGGGTACCATCAGCAACATGGATAACTCAAAAAAAANCCCTAAAGATCCCCCCATTCCCATACCAGCCAACCTCTACCTCCTCACAGGAGGGAAGTGCCTTGTGAAGATCTCTGATACTGCCTGCTCCAGGAGGGTGAGTCCACAGGCTGGATGGCAAGAGTCTCAGGCTGAGTTATCACAGCTGCTCAGATTCAAGATGGCGGTGGTCACGTCAGTCCAAGGAGACAGACATTAATACCCTCTGTCCACTTTGGGCCCATGGATGAAAGCTGAAAGAGGAAACACAGATGCTCTCTCTGGTGCCGTGCTGTCCAGGGGTACCTCTCGGACCCCAGTGGTGGCATTGCTCGAACTTTTCCTAGGAATATGAGGACAAACACCTTCTCCCCAGATAGGGCACCAACAACAGACCAAAGTATGGTCTCACCTAGTTCTTTCTTGGTGAACCAATGAGACTATTAGGCTTACTGACAGAGCATGGGTGAGGGGTTTCTTANCCCCATCCCAGCGGCTGCATCACTGAATGTTCTCCCCCAGCATGAATGACAACTCCCTCACCCTGCCCCATCCCCGAGGTAACCCTTGACATGATATACTCTAGCATCTTCTGAGCCACCAAGACGGCATGCCGCTGGGATAGGTCACATACAGCTAGCTGGCTTGGAGGGACAGGAAGGAATGGCTGAGATCTCTGGTGAAGAGTGTGGAAACCTCTCGCCTGCTCCTTTAATGAGGGAAGCTCAACAGTCAACAGATCCAATCTTGAAGGTCACTTGCAAAGTGGTCACAGCTTCTCTGGTGAAGATGATAGGGGCTGTTATGCTTGGAGGAGAGAATTCTACCACAGATGGGCAATGGCGCCTTGAGAGCAGAAGTGCTTTCCTGGCCCCATGTCACCACCCAGGGAAACAAGTGTCTCAGAGTCAGCCCTGTGCTCTATCTATATAGCATTAACCAGCTGAGCCTGGATACAGATTGCCTTGGCTTGCCTGGGTTGCCCCTCAGCTTCCCTCTCAACACTCAGCTCTCCTTGCAAATCNAGCCTCCTGCCTGGACCAAGTGGTTAGTTTCCTGGAGACCAAGGATTGACCCTACAGTCACAACTACAGATCTGTCATCCATTCTTCCTTGGACTGGCTGGCCTTGACTGGCTGCTGTAGGATCTGTCTTCATACATTTGGCCTCAGACCCCTCCCCCTGTCACTCACCCTACACTTAATCCATGCCCTGGACTGGGGGCCTGGACAATAGAGCCCCAAACTCCTGACGCTCACCAAGTTCTCTCTGCTGTCCAAGTTACTTAAGCACCTTCCTGGACTACTGACCACCTCTATCAGGAGGAAGATGACTCAGAGGATGTTAGGGTACTGAATCCCCCACGCCTAGTATCCCAACTGCCCCCACTGGCATAAGCTTCCAAGTTCCCAGCTCTACTCCATATAGAGCTTGACTTTGCAGGCTTCTAGGNCTGGGGACAGCAAAGGGTGTCTGAAGCTTCTCCACGGCACAGCAGGACATCTACTGCTGGGGGCCATGACACCCTGTCGTCAAGGTGATGCTGGTGGCTGCTCTCAGCCAGAGCTATTTCTGGCCTGAGACTTGCTGTCCTGTCCACTGAGTTACCCTGAATGCTGACCACTCTTCTCAGAGGCCATAGATACATACACCTGTCTGGCCAGTCCACTAGCCAGAAAGACACCCCAGCCTCCCAGCAGGTCTAGACTTGAGAACCCCAGGCTCCTCCCAAGCCTTCACATCTGAAAAGGCCCTTCCCCCACTCACCTTACTCTNGGAGAGAGTCCCTGGCCACCCCATCAGAAGGTGTATCTTCTTTAGGGAACACTGAGGATGTCACCAGGAGAGGGACTCTGGGGGCTAGGGCTAGCTGGGGCCAGTAGTATCCCTCAGTGACTTCACTATCTTTCTTGCTACAGAGGACACACCTGATCCTGCTGAGCTGCCATGAGAGCCTATTCATTTCAGAGACCAATGCTCAGACTTAGGGCACCATCTTTCTCTAGGAGACCACAGAGAGGCCCCAGCCCTGGTGATAGCCACCTAAGTCTTTTAGGAAGATGTCCCTACTGTCCTCATCAGTCAGGCCAAACAAAGATGTTCCTGGGAAGGGGGGCTGTATGGCCTGAGGGACAGTGATTCAGTCACTAGGCCTCTGTCTTCACACCTCCCCCATCTGAGTCATCACACAATGAGTGGCAACTGCTGTCCCCAGAGGGGCCTCTGTGTCTGCTGGGTGCTGAGCTGGTGTGAACTGTCATCTGTGGCTAACAGTCCTGGCTGTCCTCGGCTTTCACCAGCCCATGCTCACCTACAGCCTATCCCTCAAGAGTCCTCACAGATACACACTCTGGGCCTTCTCCTCACCTCCTGTCCTTCTCTCCTGGACATCAGGATGGTCTAAAGGGGAGCTGGGAATGTGGCTAGACTCCAGCTATACCAAGCTACAGGATGAGGCTAGTTTGCCCCAAAACACCAGCTCTATGCCTCCCCGAACAAGCAGCTTGCCTCAGGGACACTGAGCCCCTGGGAGCAGTGTGTGTTCAGGGACTGAGCAGGGATGAGGGAGTACTGTGTGGGTTTGGTCTTGGACCATCAGGGATTGTTGGGAGATCACCATAAGCCTTTCTTACTAGAGTAGCTCAGGGACTCAAACCTCTCTGCCCTGAGACTGATTAGGATATCAGCATGTGGGGAAGGGGGCGTCACAGAGCATGACCGAATGCTACTTTGCAGCGCTCCGTCTGTCCACAGCTAGACACTGTGACCAGGTGAGTCAGTGGCCTAGTTTATTGGGTGCAGCTTGGTGGCCCCAGCCTGGGCCCCCTATACCAGCATCCTCACCAAGCCCTGCATTGTGGGACTCATTACCCCAAACAAGAAGCAAGCTCAGTTTCCTGTAGCAGAGGGGACACTAGCCTGAAGCACTGGACTCCACAGGGTGCACAGGAGGACCCTGGAGCCCTAGTCAGGTGGCTTAGGGCAGGCTGGATGGTGGATGGAGCATCTCTCCCAGTATTCTGCCCAGCTCTATGGAGCCAGCCCTTAGCCTATTGGTCTTGGATGGACCAGGGGAAGCCACAGGCGCCAGGCAGCATGAAAGGGTTCTTTGACTGAGTGCTGGAGAAATAGCCATGCCCACAGTTGACCAGGCAGGCAGCACTACTATGAGATGGTAACAGGATGTGGTAGGTGATGTGGGGAGGGGCACGTATTATGCCACCCTGAGCAAGTTGGTCAGGCTCCCCTCTGCCTGGCAGTGAGATGACTCTGCCTGGAATGTCTGCTGTGTGGGACCAGGTACAGGGACATCAGGGACTCAGAGCTCCAAGAGTGCATATCTCACCATCTACACTGTGCAGAGGCAGCCCCAGCACCTGCAGGAGTCCTCTGGATTGTGGCGCTCAATGGCTCCCATTCCATATCTGGCACTCCAGAGTCAGTGTTCGGATGCCAGCTCTCAGTAGTGGGTGAGTCTGGCCCATTCTTATGGGGACAGCCACAGATGAAGGTAGGCAGTACAAAGCTCTGGCGTTGGGCATGTGGCTGGTGGCTGTCATAGTACTGTTGTAGATGGCTGTTCTTTGGGACTAACACTGCTGCTGCCCTCTTGAGCACTCAGGAGCTGCACAAACCCTGCCCAAAATTGGCCCATTAATGGTTCTTTGACGGGAGAATTCCCACTGAGCTCACCTGGTCTGGNTCCAGAGTGCTAGCACCTAGCCTTAATCCACCTTTTGTTTCTAGGTCACCTTTGGTTTTTCTTGTTGCCCTCTATGTGAATTTTGTCCCAAGGGTACAAAGCGTATGCAAAATTTGGTTGGGAAAAATCCGGCACACTGTGATATTCCTTAATTGAGAATTTGCATTTGGCATTNTCCCTTTGGAAGCTTCNTCAGGGGATGTTTTGGGGATATGGAAATCAACTTGCTAAAAGTGTAAATTTGGAGAACAGTAAAAATGCCCTTGGCTAAGGGAAGGGGTCTCAGTCTGTGAGAGGCTGAGTCCCCCTGCAGCTGGAAAGGCTAAGACATCCTGGAAGAGTGCTGTGTCTTCTTTCCTTGGAGCCACGAAAACCCACACCCATTCCACAATGGCTCTTCATGGAAGGAAGAGGGGCTCACAAAGCGCTACCCCTCCCTGTCGGTGTATAGAGAGGTAACTGTTGCTGAGAGGAGGGGCTAATGAGGTCCTGCCCCTCCCTCAGGATTGCAGATAAGTNCTAGGGGTTAGGATTTACCAAGCCCCACCCTTCCTCCTGGATTGTACCAGCAGTTAACAGTTGTTAGTGGTGGTACTCACAGGCCCCGTCTCTCCCTGAGGATAAATTCACAGTTGACAACTGCTGAGAGAGAGGCATTTTCTTGGCTGATATAGCTGCCCATGAGTTGCCCATGATTCACTGAGTAACCCCACTTAAACCCATTGGGTTTACCAAGCTAGATTTGAATAGAACTGTTTAGTCTGTGGTTGATGCCCTATTTGGGGCACAAACAGACATTTTTTTTTTCATCTCCCCCCAAAAAGTTCATATAATAGGGATGTGGAGAGGCCACATGCCACCTAGGAGAGGGCCTTTGGCTCTGCCCATAAAAGGCTGTGCCAGCACCTGCTGTGCAGCCCACAACCCTTTTCAAAGCACCTACTGGGCTGGGTAGGTGAGGGGGAGGTCAAAGAGGTCAAAGGAGGCGGGACCTTGAGGCTGACTGTGGAAGGTTGAGGAGATAGAAGGTGGCAACAGTAGTGGGGGGATTTGGCACGAGGTGGTTGGAGCTTCACCTCATTCTTGGGGTGAACACACAACTGAGCACTCAGGGTTTGAATGCGGCTCGTGAGGTCTGTTGGAATTCCTGGCCACTCCCCCAGCTAAGTAACTTCACATTCGCACTTCGCGCATGTGCAAAGGAAATCCCACCTCTTCCTCCTTCTCCTTGCTCTCTCTTCCTCTCTCTCTCCACGTGCGGCCACGCGCTCTGTCTCTCTCTTTCTCTCTCTCTAACTGTCTCTCCCCGCCATCTTCTCCCCCCACTTTCTAATAAAGCTCTGATACTGGATTTTGCCATGCCTCGTGACCCTTTCTCGCACGGTAACCGCAGCGCTGCAAAATACCAACTAAATGCAAAACAACA
>LZPO01027425.1:190390-206285 GCA_001675575.1 Neotoma lepida | reverse complement strand
GGCTTACGTAGCTACGCCACGCATGCGCATAGATTACATGATCATGCTGCCTGTGCAAGTTAAGTGATCACACAGCACACAGATTACATAGGACGGAAGGCCCTGGGATGACTAAGCATCTTGCCAGCACATGTGCAGTCACGGGGGGAGTAGCTAGGAATTCTAACACTGGGTGTGGAGGAAGGTTTGAACACAGGCTCCAGAGCCTAGGATTAGACCCCAGGAGGTCACTTTGTTTTTAGACATGGGAAAGATTAGGGTCACCTTTCCTGGCTGTACCATTCTTCCTCTGTGTAAAAGGTATGTGGCTGTGGCAAGACACGTCCTAACCTCCATCTGCCCTCAGGTTGGAGTGACTGAGGTTGTTGACCCCCCTACACCTGTCCCTAGTCAACCCCAGCTGGCCCCCATAAGCCTCTCCTCCTCTTCCTGGCTCTTCTCACTAGCCTCCTCCTTAGGGCATCCCTAAGAGTTTAATTGGGCACCTCAAGGCTGGTCAAGTCGGCTGGGATCCGGAGAAGCCTATACAGCTGCAGGCAGGAACGCAGGAGTGTGGCAGATGTCAGCTGGTGGTCCAAGGGCTCCTCGCTCCCTCTGTTGTGCCAGGGCTATTGGCACTGTACAGTCATGGGACTCCAGATGCCTAAAGGCCCTCAGGGTTTGTCCTGGGAGGCTCTTGGCCCATGAGCCCTGTGTTTTCTAGGGTCAGGGCCTGCCCTGGTGCTATACCTTCTCACATCCCCAAGGACAGGTATTGTTCACAACTGGAAGGGTGAGCTGGGTCTAGGGACTTCTCAAGGCTGTGGTCAGCTGGTGGGCAGTGTGGACAGGTGGCACCTGCAAACAGCTTATATCCTTCCTTGAGAACATGGTGACCCTCTGGGTCACTGTGATGACCAATAGGCATGGACTCCCCCATGATGCCTTAGNACTACCACCATGAGCGAAGGTTGAAAGCCATGTCAAGAAATATTTCCATCTGTCCACCTTACACAACAGTGCCAGGATGGGTAACAGGCAAGATATAATGGACACTGTATCAGTAAACTGTCACCTGCTGTTTGTGCTCACCAAGAAGTGGCTGTGAGCAGGGTTGTCCTGCCTCTCATTCCAGACCCATGTTTGTCTCAACGTGTCCTCCAAGGCTCCTTATCTGGGAATGAGCTGTGATAGGAAGGAAAGCAGAGCAAAACAGTCCAAGAGTGAAAAGCCACCTCTCATGTCTTAGCTATTGTTTGTCCTATGACACAACGGTGGGATGGGATGGTGAGCAGGAAGTCAGAAGTTCAGTCAGGGCACGACCATCCACAGAGACAAAGCTCAGTTCAAGATCTTCAGCTGCCTGCCTCAACTTCCCCACTCGGTTTCTGTTACATGTTTGTATGCCCCTGATTTGATGGTGTTCTCTCTATTTTTTTTTCTTTGCTATTTGTTCTTTTATTTGGAAGCCTCATCTAAGGGGGACAGACACTCTGTTCTGCCCAGGACATTCTCTATTGGGAACTCTAGTTGGCCGCCTTAAAGGGGCTTCCTAAATCAATTAATGTTGGCTGCTTTGAGCACCAAGCTGAGGATGTTTTGCTATCATCTCTATCATCTCTATCTATCTCTATCTAGTTATTTTTTACTTGGATTGGCTATGTAATTAATAAACTCACTAATTCAAAATGGAAAGTAAGACTGTTGTAGATTAGTCTCTGGGCCCTACAGAACTCAGGACTGGAGAGCTGAGGGATCAGAGGAAGGGAGGGGCAAGGCACCAGTGGACAAGACTCCATCCCATGGCCCCACACAATACCAGTCTCTCTTGATTGGTAGACAGGAATGTCCCGGCCTAACTCTTGGGAATCTCTTACTTTCTTACCGAGAGATTTCCACTCCAAGTGGACATGGGGTGCCCTGGCCAGCTCCTGAAAATAAAGAGTATCCTGTCTCAGGAGGGCACTGAGGCCCAGCCAGGCCCACAGAAACATAAGCATAATGGTCCAGAAAGTTCCCAGGCCCAGTGGATGAGGCAGGTGCCCAGGCCTGTTCTCATCTCAGGATGCTGAGGTTGGTGGAGCTAAGGTTGAACTTTGACCCTTGGTTTGTGCCCACTTACAGCTAGAATAGCTGGACACACCCAGGATGCTGGGCAAGCAGGAGGTATTTCAGGCACTGCCTTCAAGTAGGGAATGTAGAACAAAAAGGGTCCTCTGTAGAGACCACCTCTGTCTAAACAAGAAGGGGGAGGCCCAANGGGGAATCCTCTTAGGTCCTGGTGCCCTCTCCCCTCCCCGGCTTGGGTAGCAGAGAAGCCCCAGGCCTGGTCCTGCCTTTGCATCCTTAGGCCTGTTGCCTGATCACTAAAGCACCAAGGTGAATGAATGGCGGGTGTTCACAAGAGCCTGCTGAGCCNCAGGTCTGGACACAGTGATTGCTCTGCCTTTTTCTGGGGTGAGAGGTCCAGCCTGGCTGCCTCCATACAGAGCCTGCATTCTGTTCAGCTCACATGTACCATGGGGTACAAAGAGCCCCAGTTGGGGCCTCCGCAACTGGGCCTGTTATGCAGACCCAGCGAGTCCCATTGCCTCTTGACAGCCTTAGCGTGTGAACACAGCTGGTACTTCAAGACTGCTAGGGAGCCTGGGCAGGAGGCTCCCAGGTGACTCAGAAGGGTGGAGGTCTTGGCACCCNGCCATGGTGCAGACACCTGGCTCTTGCTGTTGAGATGAAGGGTCNTGTGGGAAGAGCAGCTAGGATTTGTGGCGTGGTAACTTGAGGGTCACAGGGTGCCTGTTCTCCTAGGCTGCTGTCTTTGAAGGCTTTGGACAGGGACTCCCAGACAAGAGCACCCTCACTCAGGCCCAAACCAGTGCCTCAGATCCACAGGGTGGGTGCTGCCATGTGCAGACGGATGTAGGAAAAGCTCCTCTATACATAGAGCCCAGAAAATGCCTACCACCAGCTGGAAGAGACAGGAGAGCCCCGGCCAGGTCTGCTTCCAGGTGGCCCATTTGGAAGGGCAGAACTGGGCTCACAGGGAGACAATGCCACCATGGACTCATACAAACACCACNNTAATGTGGGCAGGGCAGGGCAGGGTAAGGGAGAAGAGGAAGGCCCCAGCTCTCAGAAGGCAACAAAGGGTATTTGATAAACTCTAGCTGTGAGGGGGACCCAAGTTCTTAGGGCAGCACAAGACTAAGAGTCTTCCCACTCTCTTGGGGGTGTGCCTGTACCCCCACNCCCACCCCTACACAGCATCTTCCACTCCCTCTCAGCTCATTGATCTTAAGATGGCCAGAGCTGAAAGGGGATGTGATAGTCAGGATTCGATTTTCTGCACAGTGATAAAAACCCGTGGGACACGGCTGATCCTGGCAGNGTGATAAAGCCTTTCACCCTGTGAAAAGGCCCAAGATGGAAAATCAATGGCACTCTGGCCACTGCCCTGAGCAATTAGAGATTAGAGTTAGAGGGAATTTATGGCAGCAGCCTGGACCGCCAGCTGTGCAGAACCAGAGTTAATCAGGAACACGCTGGCTCCACTCCATGTGATAAAACTAAGAAAAATATACGGGGGCTGGAGGGACGGCTCAGCAGTTAAGGGCGCTTGCTGCTCTTTCAACAGAACCCATGTTTGGTAGCTCACAACCACCTGTAACTCCAGCTNCAGGGGATCTGGCATCTCTGGCCTCCATGGTACCCGCACTNACATGCATTGAGCCACATGCATACACATAAAACAACACATAATTTAGAATAATCAAAAAATCAATATTTTAAAAAGAAAAAGTCAGGTGTGGTGGAGCACATCTTTAAACCCAGCACTTGGGAGGCAGAGGCTGACAGATCTCTGTGAGTTTGAGGCCAGCCTGGGCTACAAAGTGAGACCCTGTCTTTAAAAAAGAAAGAGAGATAGATAGAAAGGAAGGAAGGAAGGAAGGAAGGAAGGAAGGAAGAAAGGAAGAAAAAAGGGAAGAAAGAAAGAAAGGAGCCAGACACAGTGGTGGCACAACCTTTAATCCCACCACTTGGGAGGCAGAGGCAGGAAGATCGCTATGAGTTCAAGGCCAGCCTGGTCTACAGAGCGAGTTCCAGGACAGCCAGGACTATACAGAGAAACCCTGTCTTGAAAAACAAAACACACCCCCCCCCAAAAAAAAGAAAGGAAGGAAGGAAGGAAGGAAGGAAAGAGATTCAGGTGTGCAGACATTTTGGCGATGCTCCTGCCAAGGAAGGTTTGTCTTGTATTTGATTTCCAGCTGAGTGAATTCCCATCCTAACCAAATCCTGAATCATTAGCTGAAACTCACACAACATGAAACTTTCTATTTGGAGGCAAAGTTGATTAGCATTTAACACACAGCTTGGGAAGCCTCCCCCTCCATTCAGCTCCTCAAGGAATCTGTGTTTATGAGCGGCCGTCTCCTCCTGAGCCCAAGTGATGGGACTCTACTCTTGTTCTCGTGGCTGTGCCCTCCTGGGCATCTTGAGCAAGTGGAATCACGGTCTGTACTCTGTGTGCCCCTCACAGAGTATCCTCCCATCTCCCCTCCCTCCCCCCCTCCTCTTCCCCTCCCTTCCTTCTTTCCTTTTGAGACAGGGTCTCTTTCTGCATCTGAGATTGGCCTCAAAATTGTGATTCTCGAGGTTGGAGAGATGAGTCAGTGGTTAAGCGGGCTTGCTGTTCTTGCCTAGGACTCGAGTTCTGTTCTCAGTCTATGTCGGGGACCTACAACCACCTGTAGTTCTAGATCCAGTTCTGATGCTCCCTTCTTGCATTCATAGGCATCTGCACACACACACACACACACACACACACACACACACAGAAATAATAAAAATAAATTTTAAAATTTCAATCCTCCTGCCTCAGCCTCCCATGTGCTGGAATTACAGGCTGAGTCACCATGCCTGGCTTGACCATCATATTTCTGGTCTCTGTCCTCATTGTCACTGGTATCAAAACTTCTTTTCTTTTTTATGGCTGAGCAATATCCCACCGTATGGGTAGAACTCATCCGTTCATCTGAGGGTGTATCTAGCTGCTGTCTATTATGGATAATACTATTACAAATACTGTATAGAAAAATCTATTTTTTAACTCTGTAAAAATAGCATTGATGAGAAAGAATGAACAGACTAGAAGGTTTTGGAGTTCAACTTTTTGAAATATATATATATATATATATATATATAGAGAGAGAGAGAGAGAGAGAGAGAGGTCTCATGTTACCCAGACTGGCCTTGAACACACAATAGCTGAGGCTGGCCTTGAGCTCCTGGCGCCTGGTCTTCCTGTTGCCATCACCCAAGTGCTGGGATTATAGGTTTATGCAACCACATGTGGTTTATACATTATCAAGCCCAAATGGTGGCACAATCCACATGTCTACCAAGAACAAAGCATGGTCCAGATGCAATAGATACTGTCCAGGATGTGCTGACACCTGTCAGGACACAGAGATGAACCTTGGGGACATTATGCCAGTGTGATAAAGCAGTGATGGGACAAATAGTGTGACTGGATGTACACAAGGTTCTTGGCGAAATGCGATCCATGGACAGCAAGTCACTGGGAGCACAGCCTGGAGGGAGCACAGCCGGGAGGGAGCACAGCCGGGAGGGAGCATAGCCGGGAGGGAGCACCCAGGTGGGCAGGAGGAGCACCCGGACTTGTTCCAGGAAACCTAGTGTAAACTACTCAGGGCTGAGTTAGGAGTGAGGGCAAAGACTTCTGAGGTAATAGGCCTGGCCAGTGGCTCCTTCCCCAAAGCTTCAGGCCTCATGGGAAGGAGGAGAATCAGGGGCCAGATGGACAGACATCCTCTCCTGTGATCAGAGTGAAGGGCCAGGTGTCTCCGACTTGCCTGCCCAATCTCAAGCCTCCCACTGGCCTGCACTCACTCTGGATAGTGATGGACCCAACAAGAGCTTTCAGCTGTGTGTGTGGAGAGCCCAGGGGGACCAAGAAGGAGGGAGGGTGGAGGCCACTGCCCATGGATGTTCCTGCATGGGGCCTCTCTCTCATATTCTCTTCTGGATCTGATGATGCTGACCCTGCCCTCTATCTAACTTATACAAGCTCCCGTTGTTTCCAGTTGAAGGCAGCAAGNGTCCTTCCACCAAACCTTTCTGTCGCCACTGCCATGGAGAGGCCTCGTTTCCCACGACAGATGCCAGGATCCCAGGAAACATGGAAGACGGGCCCTAAAAGATGAGGAACGGGAGAGACCAAAGGGACATTCCCAGCCCTGCTCTCTCTTGACATCTTCAGTCTCTCCTACTTAGTGAGAAGCAGTGGTGTCCCCGGGTACCTTGGCCAGTGGCAGCCTGCGTTTTTACTTATCTACCAGTCCTTCTTCCCTAGGACACCTGAAAGTGGTGGCTGATGGGAACAATGTTCCTTACTCTCAGAATCTGTGCTGGGATCCCTGACATTACTCCTGCTGATGGGGGTGGGTGGGCCAAAGGAGCGGCTGCCTCGTGGCTCTACTAAGGGGACTGTTTGATTGTCACCACCATTTCCAGGCTGCACCCCACCCTGCCAGGCAAACAGACATCTCCTGTCCCCCTCCCTATCCTCGGCCCTGCCCCACGGGTCGGATTTCCTGGGCAAGGTCACTCAGTCGCTGGAACCCAGTGTCCAATAAAACCCACTGATGCGGACAGAGCCATAAAGCAGATCAGCAGACCGCCACAGTGGCCCCAGAATGTTTGCTCTGGGCCACCCCTGCAATTCTCCATGACTGCAGTAGAGGATATCCCAGTACTATAGTGTCCAGGGCCCATGGCTCTCCTGGACACCCATCAGGCCTTTAATACAGGAGTATTCATGGTATCCAGGGTCCTGTCTCTGCTCATCCATTTCGGCCAAGTTTGGACTCCCAGAATAGTCCACACATTTCTCAATCCTGGGTCTTGCCCTACCATGCTCCCTAGTCAGGAACCAGTCTGGGTTACTGCCCCAGCCCTTGCCAGGGATGTCGTGCTAGCCTCTCAGCACCTTGGNAGCCCCATCTCAACTCACCCACCTTGCTCAGGCCACATCCTGCCCCATTCCTGGCATAGCCTGGCACCTGAACACTATTCACACCCTGGCTTTTCCCTCCCCTAGGGTCATCTCAGCTCATCCTTACTCACTGGTGACCCATGATGAGACCCTGGAGGCAGAGTTGGGGCTGCACATATTCCTCTTTTCTGCCACAATTTGTCCCTGACACCCCACCTATTCTGACAGGAGGGTGCATTTGCCTGTGCTCCTTGGCCTCTGAGACTTCACTCACATGGTTCTCTGTTAGAACGCTCCTCCAGCCTAGCTTAGAGAAGCATAGGAACTGACTGATGCCTGCCCATGNGGTCAGTATGGCAGAACCACCAGGGAGGATTGGAAAGGGGCATTGTTCACCAGTAGTTTGGGTCTGGGGGCTGGGATGGTATGCACTTGACCATCAAGTGGTCAGTGGAATGGATAAAGGTCACAAGAGTGCAGTATGGCCAGACTGCAGCCCTGTTGGGCTGTGAGCCTGGATTGGGGTACAAAGGGAATGGGCTCCCTGGGGCTGGGGCCTGGATGCTGCTGCCTGCCATATGGGGCTTCAGGCTGGCAAGGTAGGGAACAGGGTGCCCAGAGGTCTAGGGAAGCTTCTAGGACCAAGGATAATCTAAGAAGCACCTCCATCCATTTATATGTCTAACTCCATGGGACATGTTGGTACCTTGCTCTTTTCAAGAGGGTGCTGGCTTCCTGTCACGTCTATACCTCTGAGAGCACTTTTGTCTGGTGAGGAACCCCCTTGGTCAAAACTGATAGCAGAGACCTGAGCCCTCTGCTCACTCTCCTGAGCCATTTGGGATGCTTGCCCTTAGTGGCCCAATCCTAGGAGTTCCAATGGTGGGCAGAGGCTGAGGGGTAAAGCGGCTTCAGTTTCTTTTAGGAACACTTCTCTTTGGGATGCTGACATTGGTGGGTGGGGTGGGTCTTGCCATCTGCTCCTGAGAACTGAATCCAGAACCTCCAGCTGGAATTGCCCCCCACCTTCCTCATCTGAGGTCAGTTCTCTGGGAGCTGATGGCATTGTATCTATGGGGTCCTCTGCTTTGAGCCGGCCTCACTTGGCTCCACAGACAATATTTGCTTTGGGAAAGAATCAAACACTTTATTTTCTAATTTATTCGGGGGCAGGTTGTCGGACACGAGTGCCCTCATCGTGAGGGATGAACTTCCAGGCTTGGCATCTGTTTAGGGAGGGGTCACATTTGAGACCCAGCAGCTCCNACAGCCTTCCTCTGCCCAGTCCTGCTGGCCTGGCCTCTGCACCCTCCTAGGGAGCCAGGCATTGCCAGGCAGGGCTGCCCAGAGCAGGGGAATAATGGGATTAACTTCTTTCTCCAGCTTCAGAAAGGCCCAAGCAACATGTGGACCTGGGGGCTCTTTGAGCACATTCTGGGTCTGGGGTAGAGAAAGCTGCTGGAGGAGGCTGAGGAGGGATCACAGGTTCCCTAGGGCCTTGGCCCTCTCTGGCACTGGCATTTGCACTCTCTTACATGGTAGGTCTTTCCAGGCTGTGCTGTTTGCGCTGGGAGCAATTCCTGTTGCTACCTGCTCCCCTGCTCCCCGTCCAAGAACAGGGCCCTAGCGTTCTGCCTTAAGAAGAAGGAGGGCTATGAAGTCCTCCGTGTGTCCTCAAGTCTCTGAACCTCAGGGAAGCCTCTGTGGAGTCTTTCCCTAGGGTCACCCTTAGAGGCCACTCTGTATAGACCAGATGCTGGTGAGTCTGTTCCTCTCCCCACTCCCTGCACACCCACTCCCACTGTGGAGGCCAAGGTCTCACTTTCCTCACCCTGGAGAAAGATGGGGAAAGGCCAGAATAGGGCCCCAGGATTTTATCTCCTTGTCCCAGGGCCAGTGCAGCTTTGCTTCAGCTGTCTCCTTGGAGTACATGCAGATGCAAGATCACAGAGGCCTAGGAGCCCTGTGAGCAGAGGCTGGGGCCAAACACACGTGGCTACTTTTCATTTGGCTTCCATGCTGACCAGAACGTGAATGGAGCAGTGGCTGAGGGCCAGCATCCCAGCACAGCTTCAGGGTGGACAGTCACAGACACAAACCAATAGTTTACATGAGCATCTCCTGGCTTCCTNCTGGAAAATTGCCTCTTGGCCTGAGAGGCTGACAACTGTGCCACATTGGGGGTAAAGGTGCCTGAATATTTCCAGGGGGCAAAACTGAGCCCTTTTCCCCTGCCAAGCCCATCTCAAGATCTCCAAACTCTCAGACCTGGCCTGGCAGAACATTTTGGTGAAAGAGATGGTCAGTCATCACAGGACACCAGATGTGCTGCCTATCCCAGGCAGCTGTCTTCACACTGCCACCAAGACGAGTCCAACTTGCAGACCTGGGAACAAGAGTATCTCAGCACACTCACATCCCAGACGACAACATCAGAGAGGCCTGGCAGGGCCTGGGTGCTACTGGGGCACTCAAAGCCTGCTGGTCTGCATGAGCCCATTGGCCTCACAGCTGCGTGTGGGCAGTGTGGCCTGTGGCCGCCCACTCTTGTCTGGTTGTGGCTCTATGGCATCTGCATCCTCCATACCATATCCTCTCCGTAGGCACAGAACCTTCCGGAAGCTCTGGCGGAAGTTATCAGAGAGAAAGCCATAGAGCAGGGGGTTGGCACAGCTGTTGGCATAAGACAAGACCACCACAAAGAAGTAGAGGCCAGCAGAGACAGGTTCTTCAGGCAGTGTGAAGGCCAGGTTGACGATGTTGACAATGAAGAAAGGCAACCAGCAGCCCACAAACACCAGCACTACCACCACCACCATGCGAGTCACCTTGCGCTCTGAGCGCCGTCGCCGAGAGGAGCCTACACGCACACCTGCAGCCTTCACCTTCACCACAATGAGCAGGTAGCACAAACAGATGACCAGCAGGGGCCCAAAGAAGCCCAGCACAGACGTGTAGGTGATGAAGGCAGTATTCCACAGTTGAACAGGCTCCGGCCAGCACAGGTTGCAGGTGCCCCAGCCCTCCTGGACATCTGCGAAGACCAAGAATGGCAGAGACATGAGCAGTGAGAAGACCCAGACAGCAGCGCTGGCCAGCTTGGCTACCCGTGGGCGACGCCACCGGGATGAGCGGAGAGGGTGGACCACAGCCAGGTAGCGGTCAACACTCATGACCATCAGGCAGAAGATACTGGTGAACTGGTTGATGCCATCCAGCGTCATGACCAGGCGGCACAGGAAGGGGCCAAAGGGCCAGTAGGAGACGGCGTTCTGTGTAGCCAGGAAAGGAAGCCCCAACATAAATAATACGTCAGCCACAGCCAGGTTCAGGATGTACACATTAGTAACTGTCTTCATCTTGGCATGCCGCAGCACCACGTAGATGACCAGTGTATTTCCACCCAGCCCCACCGTGCACACCAGCAAGTAGAGCACAGGCACTAGTACTGCCCGGGCTCCCATTGATGATACTGGGCCCACCAGTGACCAGTTGTGGTTACCACTGGAGGCAGCTGAGGCATTCCAGCTGGGTGTGGAAACTGGAAAGAGGGGTTCCATGTTGCCAGCTTCAGGTCAGTTACCAGCCCATGTGTGTCTCTGCAAGAGAAGAGGGTATCATGAGTGGGCACATTCAGGCATTCCTTCCTCCAACCATCCCTAGCCCGGCTGCCCGACAGTGGTGGGTAAACACCATTAGTCATGTTCAACTTGGCCAGGAATCGCATTAAGCAAATTGTTTGGAAAACAAGCTGGAGAGAAAGAAGAAGCCACTGTGGGGACAAGAGGATGGGTGGCTCAGTGAGCCAAGAGGGGCATTACTTGTCAATACTGATACTACAGTGGCTGCCCTATGACCCACAACCTATGACATCCCTAGCGTAGCCTGCTATCCAGCACCCCCTCTCTAAAACCTCTCAGGGCCCTGGAGGGCAGCATTTCAGGAAGTAACATAAGCTCAATGGGTATCATCTCCCCAGGGGTCCCAAAACTATGAGGAGAGGTGGCCAATAGAGAAGGACGGGGAAGCTGAGATACCACAGCTGTGGCAAGCCAGTCATACCCAACACATGTGGCATCCTAGGCCTGCTCTGCCAATAAGTCCAAGGTTGGACTCTCGCTGGGGTGGGGCCTTCCCCCTAACAGAAGATCCTAGAGAATGCTGTTCCCAGTAGACAGTTTCCACCCCCAGCAGGGCCTGAGCCTCTCTGCAGCAGCGGTGACTCCAGAGGTCCCTGTACTATATAGTGGCTGGCCCACTTCTTACCCCTGAGTACACCTGGCTGAGGGTGCTGCCTGCCCAGGGCAAAGGTCTGTCTCAGCAATGGCAGATATCCTTAAGCCCAGGCTTAGTGCACAGTGTGGAACTGGAAGGTGCCTAATGCAGGAAGGACAAACACATGGAACAGACATAACAGCCAACAGGAACACATCAGAGTGTGGGCATAGCATATGGGGAGGCATACAGCCCACCACGTGGCAGAGCCAGGGGAACTAAGGCCTGGGAAGCAGAGTGAGGACCCAGGGCCAGTGTGTGTGCTTTGTGGAGAAAGCAGAGAGGCAGGTGTGGGAGGACAGTGTCTGACAGATGAGTGGCAGGCACATACACTCTCGCTTGCTTTGTGTTTGTGTTTGATGTCTTTCATAAAAGCGAAGATGCCCAAGAGGAAATAAACATCTCTGCTGCTGGGGGAGAAGGAGATGGCAGGACTGGTGCCTATGGTTGGGCAACCAGCAAGGGACTGATGTACCTGGAGGACACAGGCCAGGGATAGGCCATGGGGAGGCAGGAGCCCTCAGCCTGAGCCAGGGAGGCAGGAGCCCTCAGCCTGAGCCAGGGAGGCAGGAGCCCTCAGCCTGAGCCAGGGAGGCAGGAGCCCTCAGCCTGAGCCAGGGAGGCAGGAGCCCTCAGCCTGAGCCAGGGAGGCAGGAGCCCTCAGCCTGAGCCAGGCTGTTCACCAGCTATGCAGCCCTCTCAAACCTGGGCCTGCTCAGCTGATCTGTAATGGCCTGAGCCGTAGCAGACCTGGGACACTCCAACAGCTGTCAGGGCAGGACCTAGTCATGGGGTGCCCAGGACCAANCAGAGGCAACTGCAATCTGAAGAACAAGGAAAGGCAGGCGGGGGGTACGGGGATCCTAGAGTGAACAGCATCAGCATCAAGGAAATGAAAATGTTCCTCCCCACAAGCCAACCAAAGTCCAAGTTCTCAAGGCTCAAGGATGCTAAGGAATATGACCTGGAAGACCAAGGAGATGGGGACCAGCAGTGGATCACCTGGAAAAGGTGAAGTAAAACAAGACGATTTAACTACTATGCCTGGAACAGTTTCAGTAAGTGTAAGATCTTTGAGTAAAGCATGGATAAAATNTTTATAAGGAGTAAGGAGTAAATAGAGCAGGTTCCCCTACTTTGAAGTCACAGAACTTGGGCATGAAAAATACAATCATTTAGTGCCAGGAGAGGTGGCCCATCTGTTAAGGGTGTAGGCTGTTCTTGCAGAGGACCCAAATAGGATTCCCACACTTATGTTGGGCAGCTCACAACTGCCTGTAACTCCAGTTCCGGGGGATCTGATACTTCTGGCCTCCTTGAAAATCTGCACTTACATGCACATAAGCACACACAGACACATGTAATTTAAAATAAAACAAATCTTTAAAAAATGGAAAATACAGTCATTTAAATAAACAACAACAAAACCAAGCTCACAAAAATCAAGACTAATTCTAATCTAGATAGTATTGAGGAGAGAATTAGTGAAATAGACATCACTGAAGGATGCTGGGAAGATGCAGACATGGAAGCAACAAGAAGGCTAAGCAGGGGCCACAGGACAAAGGGGAAGGATGAAACTTCATCTCTGGGAGAAGATGCTAGACGCCACCTCCTGACTAATCATGTCTTCAGTAGGATTAAGTCACAATACACCAGCATCACCACTGAGCCGCAGAAAATCCTGAAGAATATCAGTAGGACACATCATGGAAACAGCACAAACAGTGGCAATAATAATACTATTCCATTAGCAGAGATAAGGCAAGAGGTACGTGACAAACCTTATTTAATAAAAATAAGGCCAAAGGTAGGGCTGGGAATGTAGAGTGATTGACTAGCATGCATGATTACCTGGGTTCAATTCCTAGCAATGCATAACCAGGTGTGCTAGCACGGGCTTGTGAGGCTAGCACTTGAAAGAGGTAGAGGCAGAGGATTACAAACTCAAGGTCATTCCTGATGAGATTCTAAGTCTGAGGCCAGCCTATGATACATGAGACCTGGTATTAAGAAAGGAGAANGGCTGGAGAGATGGNTTTGAGAACACTGGCTGTTCTTTCAGAGGAGCCTAGGTTCAATTCCCAGCACCCACATGACAGCTCACAGCTGTCTCTAACTCCAGTCCCAGGGGATCTGAGGCCCTCTTCTGGTCTCTGCACGCACAGCACTGCATGCATGTGATACATAGACATACATGAAGGCAAAATACCCATGCACATATAAATAAATAACTTTAAAAGACAATGTTAGGTACAAGATGACTGTCGCTGCCTAAGTGATGGAGTTTCTCTGTTGGCATTGAACCCCTGGTCTNGAAGGGTGTCCCTAGATTGGGGACAAGAATGGCTTCAGCTGGGGCCCATATCACACATAACTTCAGCAGGAAATGGTGGGAATGACCTTTTCCCAGACATGTAGACAGGGNCTTCCTTGGAGGCCAGTAGGAGGGACTGCTGATTGGCTCACAGGGGCTAGTCTCCGGAAGTATCNATATGGTACTTTTAAAGTAATGTTNACAGGTGCCAAGGACCCCTGCAAAGATCTATCCTAAAAAGGACTATTGTACAGCCAGGAGTACTGAAATGTCACTGCACATGGCCATTAGGCATGAACTTGCTGCAGAGGCCATGGGTCACCTCTCCCCAAAAGACTAAACAAGGGACCTGCCAAGGGTTGGATGAAGGAGATGAATCAGCCCCTGAAGATGAGCTGTCCACGGNTGAGGAAAGAGCTGGTGGGCTCAGGACCTCCCTGACAGGCTCTGGCCCCGGGCAACAGTTCTTCAACACATTCTGACTTTAAGTCTAGCTCTCACTGTCTCTGGGCTTCTCTCTGGCCCACCCCTCCTCACTGCTGCCCAGAGCCCAGGAGTGGTTTAGCAGGCCACCAGCCCTTGCCATCTAAGCAAACACTGCAACTCCCAACCAGTCTCAGAGCTACAAAAGACAAAATAGGCCCTAGAGCTGTGCCTGCCTCTTAGACTATAATTCTGCAAGAACCGTTTTTAAAAGGGCAATCTTCTTATTCACAGGAATTACATGTTCACGGGAAAATTGCCCCTCAGGCCATTTCATCTGTGNGAGGGAGTAGAGAAGGAGGCNGTTTCACATCCAGAGTCCAACTAAAGACCTGCTTAGACAGCNAAACCCACCCTCCAGTGCCATCTTCCCCAGCAGGTCCTGGCCCGTACCCTAATACCTGCCCTGTGATCTTGGGGACCTTGGTGCTTCCTTGAGCCCAGGCTTCAGGTGTAAGCAAGTCCATACAAATGTAGAGTTGCCAGAGGGATGAAATGACCGCTCCCTTACTCATCCTGAGATGCAAATGTCAAGTCCCCCATGCCGTATGCTTCTGCACCCTCCTGCTTTGCTGAGGGTGGGACTGGAGTCAGACACCCTCACCCCACGCCCACCCACAGCCATTAGCAACACCTCTCCTGTTGCCTTTCCCCAAATACACTCTGAACACGTTTGGAGACAGCTTGGGCCAGGGCAGGCAGAAAGTTAGGCAGGCTTAGGGCCAGCCGGGAAGCTGGGNCCGCACAATCCCGCGAAGGAGCTCAGGTGGGTCTCCCTGCCCTGGAGGAGGTTATTCCCATCTCCAGACCATTTCCTCAGAAATCAGGGCCTTTACTTTATGGCGAACCCAATGCCGGCTTGTTGTCGGTCATTGGTGCTACTGGAGGCTCNGGTGCATCCCANCTGACCCTGCGACGCGTTCTGTTGCTCAGCAACAGGTCCCATGTCTGACTTTGGGCACCTGGGTTCTGGCCCTCATCACCCTAAGTCATACAACCGGTGGCAGGGAGGGGAGGGGCCCTACACACCAAGGAAAGTTCCAGGACGTTCTCGATCCCAAGGAGGGGAGNGATGGCTGGAGGACCCGTGGACTCCAGGACACAAGTGCCCCTCTCTGGCCATGTGGGGACCCGATTCCCAGCGGGCAGGGGTGTACCCAGACTCCCTCCTCCGCGCAAAAATCATGGGGACCCCAGATCCCATAGGGCGTCTATGCGTGTCAGGCCGCGGCCCCATGGCTGGCCTCACTATGCCCACCGCCAGCAGACCCAAATGCGCACGCCGCCGCTTCTCCCCGACCGTCTCCCACCCTCGGTGTGCAGCTGCAGACCTCCTAGCCTGCCGGATGCGCCCTCTGCGCCCTCCCACCTTCCCTCCGAGCCCGCGTCTCCTGAGGCCTCGGCGTTTGTCCAGTCCGCAACCCTCCCTGGCACTGGGGGCGCGCGCCACGGAGAGGTCGGACCCGAGGGTGCATGAGCAGAGGGAGACATCTGGGTCCCCTTGTGGCTTCTAACCTGACCCAGGCACACCGGGCAGCCTCCGGGTCTCCGAGGCCGATGGGTCTCGAGAGAAAAGACAGAGGGATGCAGCTCCCAGGTTGGGGAGAGGACGCCAGAGGAACTGTGGCTGAGGCAGGTGATCCCCGCAGATACCCAGAGGAGCTTGGGGATCCTGTGCGCCGCAGGCAGGGTCCTAATGGTGGGACCCCGGGCCGGCTGTGTGCAGAGACAGCGGGAGGAAGCGACAGACCTGCGCGGGACAGAGTGCTCAAGCCGGAGACGGCGGGCACGGCGGCGGCACTTCGCAACCGGGCAGCGCCCTC
>LZPO01027425.1:164288-182868 GCA_001675575.1 Neotoma lepida | reverse complement strand
TGTTTCCTAACATGGTCATGCTGGCAGGCTCCAAGAGTTCAGACTTCAGCTTATCTTTGGGTGTGGGATATAATTCAATCTACATATAGGCCTCCAAGTCCTGGGGAGTTCCATTCACCCCTGGTCTTGGTGGCCACTGGCCTATTCCGTTCACCAGATGTCCCTCCCTAGGCTTCTGTCCAAGTCCCACATATCCTATCCATTCCATGGTCCTAAGATGAAGTGGGAGCAGATAGTTAGCTGCTTCCAGTAGAGACAGATTTGGGGAGGTANGTATCCTACCTGTGGGATTTCTGGGCTCTTTGGTCCAGGGGCCCCCAAGAGGAGCACTCTCTTGAGACTTTCTACTGTTCATTTGGTTCAAGCCAAACCTTAGGTTTGAACATGTCTGATGGCTGTTCCTGCTTCCAGCCCATTCTGAGCTGTGTCCCATGGGCAGTGTTGTCAGCTTAGGGAGCAATTCACTTGCATATTAGCTTAGCAAGTGTCAAAGTGGTGTCTGGAGGAATTTAGAGCTCACAATTTGTTTAATTCTGTGACCACTTAGCAGAATAGTAGCAGTAGGCTCTTCCCTGGGGCCTGAGACCTACTTAGCCTCAGATTCTTGGCCCTAGCAATAGTGCCAGGTGTGGAGTGGGGCTTGAATCCAGTCAGGAAGTGTTTGGTATTCCCTAGCACCCATGCCACTATTGTGCTAGTGGGTGTATTGTACATGCCAGTGGTTGGTTGGTATAGCTCACAGGGTTCATAGCTGGGTAAGGCTGATGCTTACTTATCTCCTCTGGTAGAATGCATCACACCTTCCAGTGCTACGAAAGCTGNCTANTAGGGGTGGAACTTCCAGANGGAAAGCAGCTCGATTTCTCCATATTCTTTGACTCAAGTGTGTGGTATCTTTAGCAATAGGCTCTCACTGTCAANTTCTANAGGGTAACTAAGAGTAGTGGCAATGGCCTATAATGTTTGGGGGCTCTATGGGACCCTACTGGCCANCAGCTCCAATTCCTCATACTNGGCTGTCTATTGGCTCTTCCGACGTGCCTAGGAGGGACATTGTCTNCTTTTATAGAGTAACTCCATTTAAACTCTTTTTATGTGTGTATATGTATGTGTTTTAGGAAGCTTCTACAGTAGTGNNTTTCCATATGATTTTGTAAAAAGGCTTTTATAAAGCCTTATATTAGTTGTTGNTCTGTGCACTCCGTCCCCTCTCCTGTCCTCCCATCNGTCACCTCATTCACTCCTTCCGGATCTATTAGACCCTTCCCTCCTCTTATATCCCACANTCTACCCTCCCTGTCTGGAAACTTACCGTCCTCCCATGGNCCCTTACTGCTTTCCTGACTTCTGAGTGTTCTAATGGATGACACATATCTAAAGATTCGAAGCTAGCATCCACATAGGAGAGAAAACATGTGACATTTGTGTTTCCGAGTCCCAGTTACTTTGCTCAGGACGCTTCTTTCCAGCTCTGTCCATTTCCCTGTGAATTTNGTTTTTCTTCACCACTGAAGAATATTCCGTTGTGTAAATGGACCACCTTTCNTTATCTATTCATCAGCTGATGGACATCTGGTTGTTTCTCTTTCCTGGCTATTGTGACTAGAGCAGTAATGAACCTGGATGAGCAAGTGTCTCTGTAGTAGGATATGAAGCCCTTTGGGTATATGCCCAAGAGTGATANAACTGTAACATGTAGTAGATNTATTTTTAGCTTTTTGGGGAACCTCTACACTGATTTCCATAGTGGCTGTACTCCCACCATCAGTGAATTACTGTTCCCATTTCTGCATATCTGTGANAGCTGTTATTGTCACTTTTTTGGGTTTTTTTGTTGTTGTTGTTTTCGACACAGGGTTTCTCTGTGTAGGCCTGGCTGTCCTGGAACTCACTCTATAGACCAGGCTGGCCTCGAACTCACAGAGATCCATCTGCCTCTGCCTCCTGAGTGCCCAGCCGTTTTTTTTTTTTGTTTTTTTTTTTTTGTTTTTTTTAACGTCTTAGCTATCTATACCATACCCCTTTCCCTAAGGCTCAGAGATCATAGAGGACTATGGGGCTGGAATTTGTAAGAACCAGAGGAGGTAAATGATGACAAGAAAAACTGCTTTCTGAACACAACAGGGCAGCAGCACATATGAATTCACAGGGGTGTGACAGCGTGCACATGACCCACACAAGCTCAAGCCAGGGGAAATCTCAGTATGGAGGGGGAGGGGCACGAAGCCCCATCCCTTGCTGAGGAGCCATTGGCCTCTGCTAGAGTCTAGGAGAGCGAAAGCGGGTTTTCTTTAAGGGTGTGACCCTTTGTAGGTTAACCTTGCTCCAAGAGATAGCCACACACCCAAGAGCACTGGGCTGCACAAATTGAACTTGATGAAGGGGGAGAGAACATGAAATTGGGTGGTGGAGTGGATCTGTGAGGAGTTGGGGAATGAATATGATCAAAAGACACTGTATGGAATTCTCAGATAATAAAATATTTTTTGAAAGAACTGTCATTTGGGGCTGGGGAGATGGTTCAGCAGGTAAAAGGGTTTGCCACACAGGAACTAGAAATGGGGGATACTCAGAGCAAGCTGGCTGACTGGGCTAACCAGCTGAATCANCAAGCCCTAGCTTCAAGTGAGAGACCCTGCCTCAATATGGAAGGTAGAACATGACAGGAAAACATCGGATGCCAATTTCTGGCCTCCACACACGTGTATTCATACCTCTGTGAATATGCATATAAATACACATCACACACACATACACATGAAAGAAAGAGAAGAATGAAAGAAGAGAGAGAGAAAGAAAGAAGGAAGGAAAAAAGGAAAGGAAGCAGCTGCCCTCTGTGACCGTTGTCAGGGTTGTGGTGGTGGTGGTGGTGTGTGTGTGTGTGTCATTGCCCACTGCACATGGTGGGGTTCATGATAGGCTGGAGCATCCCTGTGTTGAGAACAGGTGTTAATGAGGACCTTCATCTCCTGTTCCCCATGCAACATCAGCGGGCTTTCTGCTTGTCAGAAGGCCTGGAGCCCAGCCAGCCTGGCCTGGGCAGTGAGCCCCGGCCATCAGCCAAAAGAGTGACCCAGGTGTGATCCTTAAAGCCAGGAGCCAGGACTTGATCTTTAAGGTCTGACCCCAACATCTCAGGCCCATCCGGGGCTGCAGGATCAAGTAACATTGACGAAGAAGAGAACAGGATTTGTGGCAAGCTGTACACTGAACCCTTGGCAAATCATCCCACATCAGCACCTGTGAGGGAGGGGTGTTATTTCTGGTGACTGGACATAGTAGGTACATTCCAAACCTTCAGCCACATAGCTGAGAGCATCGGGGTTGAAGTTCCATTGGGGATGCTGGGGCTTAGGCCTGTACCTGGGTNTCCACTGCCTTTTGAGTCAGGGGCACTGATACTCTNCTNGAAACTGTGAGGACNTGTAGGTCCTGGTTTCAGGACACAGANNCTAACAGGATCCAGCACCATCAATGTGACACCCTATAGAAGTGCCTCCAGAACAGGGCTCCACAGAAGTGACCCCAATGAGCTCACAGAGAGTGGAGTGACTGCAGATACAGGGGTGTGTCAGCTAGAGCAATAATAGAAGAAGACACAGTGAACTAAGATGATTACAGAGATAATAGAAATAGAACACAACACGGTCACACGCAAAAGGCCAACAGATGAGAAAAACCAGTAAGTGAAACCTTTATGACAAGGAGCATNGTAGCGTGGCCAGAGAAGGGTGTTGGGCAATAGGTCATTTGACAGATGGTACAGAGCACAGCTGGAGGGAGACTGAGGCTGAGCTACTAGAGTGTTCCTGCTGGTGACATTTGCTAGCCAGGGCCTGGGGTGACAGTGATGAGTGATCAATTAGACACAGAGAGGGTTGGTTGATGTCTGATGTCCTGGCTCCTACTNCCAAACTCTCNTGCNCTGTGGAATGCAGACNGAGGCTCCTCAGGCCCATCGAAGAGACACAGATATGAGGCCCCACTGGGGACCCCTGAAGCAATGGAAGGAAGGACGGGGCCAACTGTCCCTTTCTGAAGTAGGAATAAGGAAGTGGGACTCTAAAGGACTTCAGGCAGGAGGGTGTGAGGGGAGGAACACTCCCCCTTCTTAGGGCTGAACCTTGATCTCTGTCCCTTCTACACCAAGCAGGTAAAGGGGAAATGTTGGAAGGCCCTATGAGCTCTGAGGCCCGTGCACAGATTCGCACTGCAACCCATGTCAGGCTGACCTTGCAATAATGATCTGAGAAGACAGATTATAACATCAGGCGAGGACAAATTACAGGCTAGGGAGAGGGAGGATATGGGGTCTTCATCAGTCCCTATCTCCCAGTGAGTGACTCCGCTCACCTTTCCCAGACCCCACCCCCACCCTGGCTTTTTTTTGTAGACAGAGTCTCATGTGTCTCAGGCTGGCCTTGAACTCACTATGTAGCTAGCGATGGCCTTGACTTCTGATCCTCCTNCTTCCACCTTGTGAATATGGAGGTTACAGGCACGTACCTCTACACCCAGTTTATNCAAGCCCACCCTCCCTACAGGTGCTTTTTCTGGGACTCCCATCTGCCCTGGACCCCAGACTAGGTAATACCCCAGCTCCTATCCTCCCGGCACTGAGCTCTCTTTTTAGATCTGCCTGGGCAGCAAAACCAGTGGTTGGGGAGGAGAGAAGGTGGAAGAATGGGCCTCAGCAAGGAATACAGGACCCGCCTCGGCAAGAACCATAGTCTCCTCCACCTTCATTTACAGAAATGGGTTCATATTGGATGGTGCACACCCCCCTCCACCCCCTAACTCACACAGCAGGGCTTCCCACTGTCTCGCTCAGCTCTATCGGTCTTCTGAAGGCCAAGAAGGAGGAGCCTGGCCAGCGATGAAGAATCAAGGCCCAGCNCCCAGCTGGCCAACAGGGTTCTAGCGCAGAAGCCTCCACCAGCCGGCCTTTGGTGCCATCTTGTGGCCATAGTGGTCACTACANGCAGCTGCATTTAGGACAGTTGAGGGCCTGTTGCTGGTAGAAGACAAGGATCTGGACTGGTTGNGCCAAATTACTTCTAGGTCCTTCCTGAACTAATTCAAGGGCGCTGGCTTCCAGGCCAGTGACCCATACCCATAGGCTAGGGAGTGGCTTTTCAGCAGTTNCTAGTGTGTAGTCTTGTCTGGTTACCCAGCCCCTCCCCACACCCCCTCACCTGCCCTGAACCTGATAGCCTCAGGAACACACTATCATACTCCTTCAGAAGGTCCAGGAGCAATTGCCATAGGGCCTAGTCAGACCTCTCCAGCATGCCCCAGAAGCCCCACAACCCTCCCAGGCAAGCCTGCACCTGGGATCAGCATCTTCAGCCTTGGCTCCTCGGTGCTCACAGCAGGAGGGGTGAGGCCAGTGGCTGTGAGGGCTCCACTGCTCTCTCCTTGGGGACTCACCTTAGTGGTACCTCCTCAGATTGGTTTTGGGGGAAAGGCTAGCCCTAGTAGCTTTTCCGGGCCTAGCTTCACAGGTGGCCTGGATTCGTGGGCCTGCCTCGGGAGTCTAAGTCTGCACCTTTAGTATCAGCCAGTCTCAGCAGCCTCCGTCCTCAGTGTCTCTCTACTCCGACATCACTTTGTGAGGCCATAGCCCCACTTCAGCCCTAGCTCTCTAGCTTTGCTATTTCTAGCCTGGTAGGGTAACCCAGAAGGAGGAGAAGACCTGTCTGACTCAGGGTGTAATGGTCAGCCCCCAGAGAAAGCCTGGCCAAAGCCCAGGTGNGTGACACCACACCCTTGGCCCCTGTAAGGGCACCCTTGGGCTGCTCTGCTTGTTCCCACAGAGCTGAGCCTGGGGTTTCAGACCTGCTCACCATGCATGCCTGGCTAGGCTCTTCATAGCCTTACCAGACCTGCTTCTGGGAATCCTAGCCCAGGTAGCCTTCTCCTACCGTGCCTAAGCACCTCTAAACCTCCTACCCAGCAAGCNGATGTTCAGAGTCACCTCTAGTACCTTGTGTCACCCTCACCCCCAGGCATCTGCTTCCCAATGCCTAGGGTCCATCTGCTCCGTGTGGTCTGCCAGAACAGGCCAACATCNGCCAGTGGGGGGCACTCACACAGTTCCTGAAGGCTCATTGCATAGCAGTGTGCCTTATCCCACCGGTCCCCAAGATGAGAGGCAGGGTCCTCATCATGCTGCCTACAGGCTTATATTTACAGTTTTNCATGTCATGATGAAATCCCCACCTGCAGGCCTAGTCTCAGCTCCCCAAGGAGGCCTTGGCCTTGCTGACCAGCTGCCACAGTGTCTATTTGGGAGTCTGAAGCATGCCAGGCAGGGGACAGGGATCTCCTGCTTCTCTGTGTTCCATCTTCTCTCTTCTGGCTCTGCTGTCCCCGGCAAGTGGCCAGATCAGCAAACCCAGCCCCCCAGCAGCTGGCTGGCCACCATCCAGGCAGCCCATGGACTCTGCTGGTCAGGCTGACCACACCTGCCATAGCAGATGGTTCAAAATCCCCCCAAATCCTGGCAAACCAGCCNCTTGGTCCTTCAGTAGCCAGGCCAATGTGTCCTTGGCTNAAGAATTGGGCCTGTCCCTTGCTGAACCGGCTGTCAGGGACCATGGCCAGGTGGGCAAGCAGATAGCCCCCAAGATCCTGGGATGCAAGGGGCTGCCTGCTCCAGCTCCATGTGGGGCTATGGACTGGGTCTGTTGAGGGAGGGAGAGACCCTACTTGGTACAATGGTATCAAGTAGCATCTGGAAAGGCCTGGGTCATCTACTCCCATCTTGTCCATTCCAGGCCCTTGGGGCCTTATATGAAGTGTGACTTGGACCATGCTTTCAGTGACTGGAAAGGTGGGCTGTCTTAGTGGGAGCTACTTGGCCAGAACCCAACCCAGACTGCTGAGTTTGCCATTTCATACTGCTGCTGCTACTGGCCTGGGTCTGGCCTTGGTTCTTGCTTTGCTAGATGCCAGGCTGTCAGAATCAGGGGACAAGGAGGTGATACCCACTCCCCTCCCAGGGCCCCAGTAGGGTGAGACTCCACCTTCCTTTCCACACCTCAGGATGCTGGAGACAAGACTCCATGGTGATCCCTTTACCGTGTTGACAGTCTTCCGCTCCAAAAGATGTACTGAGTNCCCACTGCACGCTAGTGTATCTTTGTCTCCAGGGTNGACCCGCCGCCCCAGCATGGTGCACCCAAGGGTATCCCTGAATTTTCACCCACCATGAAGTCTCTTCCTCCTCAGTCCCTCACACACCTGCTGGGCAATAGGCATTGCTCACTTGGGACAACAGCAGCCGCCATCGCACGCTGCCCAGGGGCTAGAGGAGGGCNTTCCAAACAGGCTAGTGTGCCATGGCCCTGAGCAGAGAGCTTCAGGGAATAGCTGGGGTGTCATCACATAGGAAGCAGCCCCAAAGGGGCTGTGACTGGGGTTTCTGGGCTACATAGGGNATGGGAGGTTGGGAGCCTGATGTGAGGAGGATGGTCTGGGGGAACCTTTAGTCCCTCTGTTCTTTTCCTCCTCACCCCCCCCCCAGCATCTGCAGCCTCTGTAACCGATCCCCTGTGGGGGCTGCCTGGGCTCTGGGCTCTCCTGGCTCCCAAGCCTCCGGCCCAGCTGTTGCAGNGGAGGCCTTGTCTGTCCTCGGGGCCAACAGCTGCAGGCCCGGAAGAGCTCCCCCCATCCCACCCCAGAGCAGGTGTGGCCCCCTACCCCAGCCCAGCCAGCCAAAGATGGATCCCAGGGGTGCAGAGCTCTGAACCTCATCCACTCAGCTCTGGGGGTCCTGGGCCAGCATGGGCTTCAGGCCTCGGGCCTGAGGGGAGCAAGTATCTGTGGAGCAGCATCGGCCGTGGCCACCAGGATGAGCAGCAGCAAACAGCCAAAAGCTCACACAGCTGCAGCATGGGGCTGGACACAAGAGGATGTTCCTTTCAGCTGCCTCCCTCATGTCCACATCCAACAGGGACCCTGTCCTAATGCAACTCTCCCTCCAAGGCCCTGATATCTTGAGGTAGTGACCTGTCTTCACTGGCCCTCCAGCCTGTGCCCAGTGTCCACTCCATATACCCAGCTATGGCCAGGTGAAGGATCATTCACACCATCTGTGAACATTTGTCACTTGAAAGGTGCAATCTCTACTCTCCTCCCCATGCTGTTCCCAGCAACCCACTCTGCCCATGGGATGGCCTTAGCCCACAGAGTATGTTTCCCCACTTCCTTGGTCTAAGGCTCCAAACTGGGACCTATCCTGGGTCTCCCTCTCACCTCCATACCTAGCTCTGAGCAATGATGTCCTCCTCTGGCCTTCCTTTACCTGGCCTCTTCTTCTCTTGACCTCCCCCCTTCTCCTTAGCCTGGTCTTCCCTCCCCTTCTCTCCAGCCTCCTGGCCTCTCCATCCTTCCCCTGCCACCTGAGCCTCTCCTACCTACCTGACACACTCAACACCATTACTGTCTTTTCTGGCCTCTGAGTCCCTCCCTAGTCACAGCAGGCTCCATTATCATTGCCTAGCATCACCCCTCTAAAGATGGAGACAGCTCCCTTGCTGGACCCGGGAGAGCTCCAGCAGGAGTGGGGGGACCTGAAAGGGTTATGGATGGAGACCCCTGTTCAGGGAAGCTGGGGATCCTNGCATGCTGCCCTCCTACTTCTGGTACCTGCACTGNGATAAAGTAGCCCCCAAATTCAGCCCTGCTTGGAACCCTTACTTGGAAATGGGATTTTTGCAGGTGTAGCAAGCTGATCAGTAATGAACTTCCCTGAGGACAGCAGAGGCAGAGACTGGAGCAACATGACCATCACAGGTCATAACACTAAGAGGCTGGGGCCCTCCCCTGCGGCCTGACAGAGAGCAGTCCTGTTGAAGCCTGGGCTTGGGTGAGTGCCCTCCAGACCTGGGAGGGGNATGCTTCTGTTGTGCTGCCCACCCAAGGCAACCCCAGGACCCTTACACAGGCTGTGCTGCTGGTACTGGGCAAGGCAGAGAACTGGACAGCTGTGTCCTCATTGGGCTCACAGTGCCCAGCGCCCAGGACCTGGCAAGCCTATTTCAGATGTTCTGTTAACTACTNCTCCATANTGGCTTATGGCCTCAGCTCTTCTCTATGACCTTTCCTTTGGGAATGGCTTCTGGTGGCTGTCTTGACCACCGATACTCTGCCCAATTAGGAGCCTCCACTATTCTTGAGCCAGGAAAGTCAGGGCCTAGNGGGTGATTGGCCTTGGCCATGTCATGCTTCTTTGTCTTGTGTGTAAAAGTCTGCCTTAGCACTGTCAACATCCAAGTCCNGCACTGAGGACCAAGGGGCTTGACTGTGGCACCTTGAGGGACTTGGGGACAGAGCAGAGTTGGGCTAGGGTACCAGCTCCCAGAAGCAGGTGTAGGATGGGGGTCAGGAGTGTTAGGGAGGAGGGAAAACCTTGTCTCTGAGAAGAGGCCCAGACAGGGTGTGTGAGTGCGTGTTCCTGCATGTGGGTGCATGAATGCAGGTAAACGTGCATGCATGCATGTGTGTCACATTTCTCAAGCTAGAGCCGTGNAGGTCATGCAGTCCCCAGGACACCATAGCCCTGCTCACTCAAAACAGAATCTCATGTCTGTCACTGTCCCCTCCTAGGCAGCTTCAGCCCCAGATCCATCAGTACCCCCNATCCAGGGACAGACACACCTTGCTGAACTTCTCCTGNCTGTGAGGGGGTCAGGGCTGCAGGCAGGTCCATCTGGGTTGTTTCTTCCTCAGGATCTTCCAACATCTGAGGGTGTGATTTGGACCTTGACTCAGTCTGGATTTCTCATCACAGGAGCCTTTGCTTCTGAGAGACACGCCGGGTGGATGTTTATTTTATCACTTCCCCAGGGCAGAAGTTTAATATCCCAGCAGCAGGTTCGCAGCAGCTCCTGGGGTCGTTAGTCCTTGGGGCTTCTCTCTTCCAGACCCACTAGTGTCTGTTCTGGGCTAGCCACNGATCATGTTTTCTCTTGAAATAAGTGGTTTTGCCATTAAGACCTTTGTGTCGGCTCAATCGCTCTACCATCCCTCTCCACTGGCCCCAGCTGTGGCAGCAGCTATAGGCGGCTCCATTGGATCATTGTGAGTCTGCCCCAAAATGCCTTCTNGGGGCTTAGCAAATGGTCTTTACACAAGTCAGGGCCATCCCAGAGAAAAGCCTGGGCCCCACATGGTCCATGGGCCCCACAAATGCCTAGAGGAAAACCCCACCTCTCAGGATGCCAGCTAAAACTCCCAAGAGGAATAAGTACATATTGGACACTAATTATATGCCACAGACAGAATACATTCATCCCTGAGCTTGATATAGCCGTTATCACAGGGGAAGGATGAGGTGCTGGGAGGCAACTCTTAGTACATCTCAGCCCCCAGCTGGCCTGTTCACCACACCTTTATCTGACATGCTTGCCTTACCCCATCAGAAGCAACTGGGGCTAAGAAACCAAGCCACGGGCTGGAGAGGTGGCTCAGAGGTTAAGAGCACTGACTGTTCTTCCAGAGGTCCTGAGTTCAATTTCCAGCAACCACATGGTGGCTAACAACCATCTGTAATGAGATCTGGCGCCCTCTTCTGTATACATAATAAATAAATCTTAAAAAAAAAAAAAAGAAAAGAAACCAAGCCACAGGCTCACAGATGGCCATTAGGACTTGTTGGAACTGAGTAGGGCCAGCCTGCTGTTCACCCTCTGCGCTATCTTCTGCATGCCCTCCAGCCTGGCCACCTCCATAGATGGAATCTCAGACTTCCGGTGTGGACCTCTGTTGTAAAACATGGTCCTCTGAGAAAAGCAGTCACCANCATCATCAAATCACCTCTGCCTGTTTGTAGGAGACCATCGAAAGTGGGTACACAGCTCAGAGTGCAATGGGCCCCAATACACATGGGCTATGGTGTGAGGCTTAGGGCCACAAAGCAGCCCCACCCCCAGAACTCTAGAGTTGGTGGGATAGGCTGCCCAGAGCCATGAGGTCCGCAATCCACAGGTCCAACACTCTGGGGTAGGAGGCAGGTGCTGACTCATTTCCTTACCCACCTTCCTGCCACCAGAGGCCATCTTAGCCTTGGTGGGCAGGTGGCTCGAGCCCCTGCCCCATCCTCCGCCTGTAGCTCTTCTGTTGGATCCTGAGGCTGGCCCAGGCCCAGTCCCTTCAGGTCCACTGGACTTGCCCACTGGGCTGGGCGTATGGGGCAGGCAGTGCTGGCTGTCCCGATAGTGGGTGACCAGGTGAGACCATTCCTTCTCCATCTANTAGCTCCAGCTCCACTTGTTCACAGAAGCCTGGGTTTTCCCCATACCACCCTCCTCAGGAGGTCTCCCGAAATTAATAAACAGTCATCCCAGACACTGTGGTGACCCATGAGGACACATGACATCTCACCCCAGTCCTACTCCGCTCCCAAGGCAGCCCAGTCTCTGTACTCCTGAGACCCCCAGGGCTGACATGGGCTCTGAGAGGCTGGGCAAAGCAGACGGTAGGGTAGGCAGGAGCCGGATGTCCAGAACACCACCCATCCCATCGAGGTCATGTGGCCCTTGTCTCTATATCTTTCTCTTCTCTTCCAAGGTGTGGGTTTTGATGCTCGCACAGAGGGCTGCCTGGCACCCTTAGCGGATTGACCACAGCTGCTGCAGCCTGTCTCAGATACACTCCAGTACCTTGACCAAGGGCAACTGCCCAGGAGGAAGATTGGGGCTGATGGCTACTGCCAGGGATGGGCTCCCACCTCTTCAGGCCCTTGTGCTGCTGGGGATATCAGCTGTGACCCCTGATCCTGTGTGCTGCTTGTTTTTTTGTCAACTTGACACAAACCTAGACCTATCCAGGGAGAGGGGATCTTATGGAGAAAATGCATGCACAAGATTGGCCTGTAGAGGCATCCGTAGGGCATTTTCTTGATTAATAATTGATGTGGGAAGGCCCAGCCCACTGGGGGCAGTACCACCCCTGGGCAGGTAGTCCGGGATAGTTTAAGGAAGCAGATTGAACAAGCCACGGGGNACAAGCCAGTAAGCAGCCCTTCTCTGGTCTCTCCTTCAGTTCCTGCCTTGAATTCATGCTCTAACTTCCCTCAGTGGTGGAGTGTGACCTGAGAGTTGTAAGCTGAAATAAATCCTCTCTTCCCCAAGTTGCTTTTAGTCATGGTGTTTTATCACAGCAATAGAAACCTCGGCTAAGACTCCCTGTGTCCAGGACGCAGTGAGGAATCAGAAAGTGCAGTGCAAAGTACCATTTCTCCTCCAGCCAGGGAACACCCCCTCACTCTGGAGACACATGACCTTCCTGTCACACACACCACCCCCCAGAGGGAATGTCACACCCTAGTCTGACTCCTAGTTACAGCCCATGCCTTGAACTACTNACTACTGCAACCACCTAGTGTGGCATGGCAGCTGCCTCCTGCAACCCTTACTGGTTCCCGCCAACTAGTGCCTCCCCCTCCCCCACACATGTGAGCACAGCTGTGGCCCCAGGATCCAGAGGAAATCCTCAGCTTTGCACAAGCCCAGGGGACCCCTGAGCTTGCAGCCAGCAACAGCCGGGTTGGAGCATGCCTGTGGGGAAACAGTTCTTCCCTCCAGGGCAGGATTGAGCTGAGGCAGTTTCTGAGGTGGAGGTAGAGGAGGAGAGACTTCTGCTAGGAGTCCAGCCCTTCTGAGTTCAGGGATCTGCCCTACACAACTGAGGAGATAGGAGGCCAGGCTTCCTACCCCAGGTAGAGGCTGCTGCCCTCCACAGAGCAGCTCTAGGTGAGGGTCTGGGCTGTGCTTCTTGTCAGGGCTCACCATGAGGCTAGGACATTCCTCTCTANNTGGCTGTGAAGATCTTTACTGCAGGTCCCAGCCTTCCCCTTGCTAGGAAAAAGCTCAAGATAAACACTGGGAATTCTCACCAGAGTAGATGGAGAGGCAGGGCTTGGGCCCTGAGGCCCTTTTCAGTGAACTCAAAGCCCTAGTCAGGCCTGACCAGAAGATCTGTGGACCCCAGGGCTAGTGGCCATGTGCAGCCTGAGGCTGACAAGCATAGAGCCCTGCTCAGAGACCTCTGCAGGCTGGCAGAGCAAATCTCTTTCAAAGCCTTGGCAGCCTCCAATCTGTCTCCTGACATTTTTTTTGTAGGTCCTGTGGGCAAAGAGCTGCTTGGGTAATCTCACAATGGGGTTGGGGAATCCTGCCGTGGCTGCTGGGTTAGCATGAGTGGGGATGCCCTCAAGTCCTACACGCCCAACTTCAGTTATTGAGGCCAGGTTTCCCAAGAGAAGGAAGGTGGTGAGATCACTAAGGTGTCCCTGAGCACTCTTCCCCAACTTGGGGTCTACTTCAAACCCTGAAGTCCTCCGAGGCAAATGACAGAAGCAGTAGTAGCCTCCTAGATGTCAGTAAAAGACACTGGGTTAGCCGGGCGGTGGTGGCGCACGCCTTTAATCCCAGCACTCGGGAGGCAGAGGCAGGCGGATCTCTGTGACTTTGAGGCCAGCCTGGGCTACCGAGTGAGTTCCAGGAAAGGCTCCAAAGCTACACAGAGAAACCCTGTCTCGAAAAACAAAAAATAAAAAAATAAAAAACAAACAAACAAACAAAAGACACTGGGTTATGAAGTGAGGGAATGGCTTTAGGCTTGGCTGGATCCAGGCTCTGAGCTCTGCTCCATCCCATCTCAGCTTCTCTGGGCCTATTCTCCCCAGAGTTCAGCATCCTAAATGCACTGTCTTGTCCCTCTTTGGTCCAAGTCAGGGATAGCTCTGGNGGACCTGTGGAGTCATATGCCACATCCCAGGGGTAGGGAGAGGGACACTGTGATAACATTTCCTCACTCACCATAGAACCCAATTCTTTCCCTCCTGAGACATG
Organism: Neotoma lepida; assembly: GCA_001675575.1. Classification (NCBI taxonomy): domain Eukaryota; kingdom Metazoa; phylum Chordata; class Mammalia; order Rodentia; family Cricetidae; genus Neotoma; species Neotoma lepida. The sequence continues at coordinate 169,009 of LZPO01027425.1, read as the reverse complement.
TTTGGCCTAAGCATCCAAGAGTTGGATGCAGCACCTGGCTGCGACTGCTTACCCAAAAGGCTTGTNGCATCCGCCCAGTGGGATGACTGGGTTTTGTTTGTTTGCTTTTTGTTTTTCGGTTTGTTTTTGTCTCTGAGGTTTTTGTCTGGGACCTCTGTATAGGCCCTGGGATGGGATGCCTGAACCCTAATGAGGACTGGAGACTTCCAGATCTCCTTATGGGCACCTATGGACACTGCTAGCCCTCCTGCGTCTGATGGCAGGACTCCCCAGCAGGATGAGTTTTCAACATTGCTTGGGGTGGCTTCATTGTCTGCTACTTGTTTCCTGCCAGGTTCTGAGGAGGCAGAATTTTAGGGTCAAGGTGAAGTTAGGGTGGATGACCCAGCCTTCAGTTCCTGGCTGCTGGAGACCCCTGGTAGTCAGCCCATGGTGCAGTCCTCTCATCCTCAGGCAGGCAGATCACTAGGAGACAGGAGTAGGGACCAATAGAGTGCTAGGGAGAGGCAGGAACACTGTGGTCCAGGATGGGTGGGGCCAGCCTAGCTGGATCCATGCTGCCCATCCAGGGCAGCCACCCCACACAACGGGGCTCTGAGCCTGGGGTGGGCTGGGAGGCACTGCCCGCTGCCCGTTACTCACAAGGGCTTCATTGTGTGGCTGCGGCTGTGGGCAGCAGGTGGCTGCCCGGTCCCACACGGGGAGGCCCTGCCGCCAGCCGCGCGAGCGGAGGAGGGCACGACGGGCCCAGCAGGGTGGGGGCACGGGTAAGCTGGGCCAGGTCAGGGCACAGCACACAGCCAGGCCTGCAGAGTAAAGATGTCTGTTTTTCTGCTCCATCTTCTGTTCTACTGTGCTGAGTTGGGACAGCATGTGTGAAGCAGCCCAAGGTTACATCCTAGCTGTACTCAGGTTGTGGGCACCAGAGAAGTAGGTCTGAAGAATGGGGGGGTGGTCCAGTTCTGGTGGAGAGGTTTAGGCAGCTTCTTGGAGGTGGTAAGCTAGTGCAGGTCAGCGTATGCCAATTAGGGCAGGAGACAGTATGCCCCAAGTTAACACCCCTTACCACTGGGCCACCTACACCTATCTCTGCCTCTGTAGTCCTATCTGGATCAAGGGGACAGAACAGAATGTCCTTGTGGCTGGGAGATGACAGGAGCCAGCCCACGGGCAAATGAGGCTGCTCCCTTCGTTTTTAAGAGTCAGTGCCAACTTGGCTGAAGAGTCTCCCCATGGTCTACTCTCTGCCCTCACTGGCCACCTAGTCCTCTAAGGCGCCCTCTCCCTGATAGCTCTGCCCCTACAGCCCATCTTCCAGCAGTTGACAGAGATGAGCTTGTAGAAGGGCTACTNTCCGTGGCGCAGGTAGTCTGTGGGCCAGTGAAGGTGGAGACCCCCATCTGGCTCCTCTAGGCTGCCCCACCCTGGGCAGGAACACATGTATAATGCCAGTTCTCCTTGTCCTGAGTACCAGTGAGACAACTGGAGGTGGGCTACTGGGGCTGGACTGCTAGATAGCTAGGCCTCTGACAACAGACGCTAGGCCATTTCACAACTGTCTTTAGGTGCTGGCATCAATCACCCTTGTCACTTACCCTAGCAGGAGGTGAGCACCCCTCAAGCAGGCCAAAGACTGAGCAATTTTGTAGCCTAGGGTCCTAGCTTCATTGTCTCTCAGACAGGGTCTAGGTCACTGGCCATTCACACACNGGATGCACCCAGGATGATCACAAACCCCTGGCTCCACAGCAAGACTTGAGTCCAAATGCAACTTGTCCTGACTTGATGCTGCCTGGGACTGGAGATGGGCACAGATGTTAATGCTAGTTGGCAGCCCAGAGCTGTCCAAAACACAAAACAACAGCATAGGNGGGAGAGTCCTAGGTCCTCGGAGGCCCCACGGCAGGTGGCCAGTGTCCACAGGCAGCGTCCCCCCAACCCCAGGGGGGCTCCACACAATGGCCTTGTAGGCTGAGCAGAGCCCAGCTGGCTGGTTTAGCAGCCAAGAAAACTGGAGCTCAGAACCCGTTGATGCCTGGGGGCCTGTGTGTGTCTAGTCCTGGACCAGGCTCTCTGCCGCTGAGGCCCAGACTATCCTTTCTGAGGTTTCTCCTGTATGTCTCCTTTGATGCCACTGGGGTGAGGCCTCTTCACAGTGTTCCTGCCCACAGGGCTTGAGACACTGTGAACCCAGNGGCTTTGGAAGCCAAACGCACAGGGTGCTTTCCCTCCCTGGCACCATGGATGGGCCTTCCCACAACCCTCTGCCTGACTCCTCCTGTCCTTGGGCCTGAGCCCAAGCTGGGAGGCCACTCTGGGCCTGGTAGCTCTGGAAGGGGGTTCCATCTATAATTCCAGCCTGCTGGAGTATCAGGAGGGCCATTGCAGGTGATGAAGAACCTGAGCCCAGGGTGGTACCCCAGAGGGTAGGAAGACTTAGCTCATTTACTGAAAGGATCTGGACTCCTGTGCCCATGAGGGCTCCCTCCTTCATACCCAGTTCAGAGGATACCCACTCGCCAGGGATGGTGGTACAAGCCCTGGCNCAAGGCCCCAGCCTCTGTAGCTCATCTCCTGCCACCTCCCTCAGGACGTTTACCTGTTCTCTTTCAGATCTTCCTGTCCCCAGTCACAGTNAGAGCAAAAGAAAAGACTGGAGCCTGGAGCTCCCCCAGCCCAGTGCTGCCCACCTCTCTGTCCTGCAGGGTGGGAGAAAGGGTCCTGACCACACCCTGGGTCTCTGATACTGTCCTGTATGAGTATCTCTATTTTGGGGATGTTTAAGACCAGGGTTTGTATCTCTGGGTCTTGAATCTATCAGGCAGCCAGCGGATAGGATAAACCCCAACCCCCACACAATGAATATCACCCAGGAGACCCCAGGGTCCTGCCTCTGGCAAGTGAGTGTGGCTCAATGGTGCATCCCAGATCCCCTCCTAGGCGCCTGGCAGGCAGGCCAGGGGTACATGGTATGGAGAAGGAAAGGGGGGTTCTGAGCCTTGGAGCCAGAGGATCCCAGGGGAGGAATGGGGCTGGGCTAGGGCTCCACACCGCAGTCGCCTGGCGTCTGTCATGAGGGACGGGCTTGTATAACATGGCACCAATCAATTCTCCCCCAATTTCTTCCTGGGCCAATCTGGAGCCGGATCAGAGGAGGAATTCCACAGCCGGCTGAGCGGAGCCAGGCTTAATGCTGAGCGAGCCACCTCCCCCACAGCGCTCCCCCTGCAGCCCCCACGGCTGTGCCCAAATCACAGCCAGAGCCCAATTACCAGCCTCCCAACAGGCCCNGGGGGTCCTTGGAAGGGCAGCTGCTGGGCCCAAACACCTCTACCCCGCCTGGACCCAGCCAAGTGGCTGGAGTCTCACTGTCCTTCTACCCTGGCTAGGTGGGATCTGGACCCATGGACACCCCATCATCCCTGAAGGCTGAGTTTAGTTCATCTCCCTACTATCTCTCCGCCTGGCCACCAAAACTGAACCACATAATGACTATGCAACCTGTGATCCTTCCTGTGTGTGATATGGTAAACTGAGTCATGANTCATCTTGCCTTATAAACTAAGAATGTCCCTGGGAGCTTGATGGTCTCACAGTGACCCGCCCACAGCTCACCCCCAGGTTTATTCTATGAGGCGTAGGTTTGGCTTTCCAGGCAGGAGGTCAGATGGGGTGGGAGGGCAGCACAGAAAAACCGTATAGTCACATGGATGAAAACTCAGTAGGGGACCTGGGGCTGGCCAGCAAGGGCTGAGATGGCTAGCCAGAGAGTGGGATGGCAGCTGTTGAGGGCTGCTGAGAGTCTCATGGGGAGGCAGAGGCTGCAGCAAGGCTGACCTGGATGTGGTAGACAGAACTCTGGCCTTTGACTCAGCCCAGTTCCTACTGTGGGATTGGATGAAAGTCCACCGCACTGAGTAGTATAGAAGGTTCATGTTGCCTTCAACGTTTCTGCTTCAGGACCTAACCACCTCCCTCACTTCCACTCTGACACCTCTCTCCTTGTGGCAGTTGACAATGCCCACAGAACAGTATTACCACCACAGACTTTTTCACTTCCTCTACCTTGAATTTCTCCACCTTGAACCTTCAAACGCTCCAAGAGGTGTCTCTGACCCAGACAAAAATGCTGTCTCTTCTATTAAGCAATCCCTGACCAGTCATGTGAGCCCACATCCTGTCATTTTTTTCATGACATGTGTCCCTTCCAGAAATGACCTGACATGTGCACTTGCCTCTGTGCCTGACTTCTAGGAGGTACAAAGAGTAAGTGCCACTCACTGCTGGCCCCATAACCCACTCCAGTGCCTGACACTCAGAAGGCAGTGTATACGTATTTGCTGGGTGAGTCAGTGGACAAACGGTCATCGAAATCCCCAGCTCAAACTGAAAATAGAGAAACAACCCTAGGGTTACATGATCCCCCAACATCTGGTACACGATTCTTTTCAGCGAATTAACCAGCTGTTTTGGAGTCATGCATAACCAGCCTGATCATATTCATTTCAGTAGGTTGACTGGCGTTGGTAGACGAGAACAGAGTCTGGTCAGGAGGGAGCATGCAGGAGGAGCGGGAGGAGGAGTTCATCGTTAACCAGTGTGCAGAGGATGGACTGCAGGGCTAGCGAAGAATGGGGAGGAGACTAGATCCCTACCTCACACTTCCACAAGAAAAGATTCCAGGTGGATGGAAGGTGTTTTTATCCAGACCACGGAAACCT
>LZPO01027425.1:151259-164278 GCA_001675575.1 Neotoma lepida | reverse complement strand
AAAAGAAAAGAAATATGAGATTTTAATAAATTTGTGCTGGGGAAATTTTTCTAAACGTGACGCCAGTACCAGAAATCATAAAGGGAAAGGTCCACATAGTTCAGAAATAGATTCAATTTCTCAGTGTGCCAGGCTGCAACATGGCCAAGAATGGTGAGCCAAAGCCAGGAAGGAGGGGCCTTCCCTTGGAAGAAATTTGAGGGTGGTAGTCCTTGGAGGTTGTTACCTGTTGAAATGACAAGGGACTGGGTATCTTTTTCGGGGGGTGCTGGAGATGAAACCCAAGGTCTTGCACATGCTAGCCAAATACTCTACCATTGAGCTATTTCTATAGGTCTTGAAAAAACAACTTTTTACTTTGAGACAGAATCTTACTAGATTGTCCAGGCTGGCCTTGAACTTTCTAGCCTCCTGCCTCAGCCTCCTAAGTAGTTAGGATGACAGACCTGTGCCTCCAGGCCCAGATGGGATGTCTTAACTGTCTCTGTTTTCCAGGGGTGTTGGGAGTCCAGCACTGTGGCTCCCACATTTTTGTTTGAGATGAGCNACTGTTACTCAAGCATCTTGGAGGCTGTCACCTACCTGGTGACAGAGAGAGGCGGGGGTCTTGAGTGTTCTCAATGGCAGCAGTAATCCCACAAAAAAACCACAAACTTTCTGCTGACAGCAGAACCCAGGTTAATGGTTTTAGAGTCCTGGATTTTGGGCATCTTAAACACCTGTGCACAAAGTACAAAGACTATGTAAGAATACAAAAATCCACATTGAAGCAGGGAGCTGATCCCAGCTGATCTAGCTAGGTGATCCTAGCTAGGTTTCTCAAGTGCTCCACAGTGTACAGTGCCTTGTGGCAATGTGAAGATATGAGCACCTTCCCTTAAGAGCTCCTGAGATTTCCTCCGGCCCTTGGGAGCCTGGCTTTGCAGGCCTCAGCAACTGGACCTTAGCAACAGCAACCCCCACTTCCATTGCTGNTGAAGGTAGACTGGACATGGTGGCTTTTTGAATAACTGTGTCCAATGGCCTTGTATTTTCCATGCCCAAAGNAGAGAAGGTGGGAAGGTTTGAGAACAGATGTCTGCATGGAGTCAGGTATGATGGGAAGGGTGGCCGGCAAAAGTTAAACAGAGAGATCCTGGAGCTAACAGATGTTATAAATCAAATGGACCTAACAGATATCTATAGAACATTTCACCCAAACACATTTCACCCAGACCTCCTCATCACCTCATAGGACATTCTCCAAAATTGGTTCTGGGACAGTGGCCCTGGACAGAGATCCTCTGTGCCTGTATGTACGTGCTGGGTTGTCTCTGGTTGTTATGGTAATCATTTGAGTGTCTCCAGTGGTTTCCAGCTGTCCTGAAATCTCTGGAGTGGAAGTTTTGATGTGGCACCAGCAGTTGTTTGACTCAAGGTCAACAAAGATTCCAGATACAGCTGCCCCAGAGTTGGAGGTAGCCAGGAGACGGGAGCCTAGGAAGATGTGCCCAGGAGGTTTCCCTCAGCCACTTTGTCCTGATTATTCCCCAACCTGTGCATGTGGGCCCAGGCCAGGCCCTGCTGTGACCCTCTGATGCAGCAACCTAGGTGCCGTCCCTGCCTCTGGCTGAGGCTCTTTGCAGTCACAGGCCGGTAACTGGCAATTACCAAAGAAAACCCACAAACCACTGTACATAATTGTCCCAAATCCCCAAAGCAGAGACCGCATCAGCCACTCTAGGGGAGGAGGGCCACACTGAGGCTGGCTCCAGGCAGATCCCATCTCTCAGCCACAGGATCTTAGTGGGCCCCCTGGCCCCCCACGAGGATTCCTGGGGTGGGGAATCACCCCTCCCACCAATGCTTTCTTGTTTGTTGTTCCTGGCTCCCTTCTCAATTGGGGCAACTCTGGGATTCCATCTTCAGGAAGCCGGCTCTGGGCTCTGTTCCCCAGCCTGGGAGGTGGCGGGCACGTCTCTCGGAAGTCGTGGCTGGAGCCTGAGGTTGGCTCGAGTGAGGAAAAGAAAGCCTTTCTAATTATAAGGCTGGGCCTAGGAAATGGGGGGATTACACGCTTGTGGAGCTGGCAAATTCGGTGCACCGAGCAGTATGAAGTGAGTTAGGCCACGGGAGAGACTTCCCTTTGAAGTGCTTCTTACTGCTGTGGTCGTTCTGGGGGTCTGACTTCCCCTGGGAGAGCTGTCAGGCTCTGGAGAAATGATGACCCCCTGTGGGTCATAGTATAACCCTTAGCTTCAGGGGTGGGGAGAGAGACACAGACAGAACTTGGATCTAAGTCTTTTTGACAGATTGTTTCGGGGTACCAGGTTGCCAAGGCCAGCATGATCATATCAAGATAGTGAGGACAACGCTTCCGAAGGGTACCTTGTGCCTTGTGGGAGAACTGACCCAAGGACAAGGGACAGAGGAACACAGAACCTTAGTACAGGCTAGGAAGGGAATGGNGCCCCTGAAAGGGGTCTGTGCCTCTGACATCCCTCAAGGCTCCACAGAGACAGAAACCACTATAGGATCAGGGGTGGGCCAACCCGGGGCCATGTTCCCAGGAAACTTCTCCTATTCTTCCTTCATGGGTCTGTGTGCCCTGAGGGAGGAAGGCAGGGACTTCGAGCCCCCTTCCAATCCTGCAGTCCTGTGACTAATAGACATGGAATAACTCCATAGTAAATGCATTCACANCTCACTTGCCCTAGGTGGAGGTCTTGGGTGTCACTACCCAGAGAGAGACTCCAAGCAAGGATTCAGGTGCTAGGATCCTGTTGAGAGAGTGAAGAGGGGTTTTACAGCCTACAAGGTGACAGATTCATGCATAGGTCTATGGACCCATTCCCCGAGTCCTGCAATGACAAGCACCAGTGACAGGAGCAGAGTAGACATGGCACTGGGGGCCTGTGCCCCATGGGAACCCAGAACCTGCAAACCTGGGCAGGCTCGGTGTGCTGTCAGCAGTTTATCACTGTGGCAAGACAGCCAGCCAAATGCTTAAGGAAAGGTTTACTTACTTATGGGGGCGGGGGGGAATAAAGGCAACCTTGGGTGCTGTTCCTCAGGCACCCACCTTGTTTATGGAGATGGGATCTCTCATTAGTCTGGAACTCTCTGAGTAGGCTAGGCTGGCTGACTGATGAGCCCCAGGGAATGACCGCAGAGACTGTCTTCTTCTTCACATGTGTACCTGCACACACATGAACACACACACACACACACACACACACACACACACACACACACAAATGAAGACCCCATCACTGTTTCACTGAGAAACGAAGCCCTTGACTCACAGGCCTTTGGGGAACACCACAGAGTCACACTGTAGCAGGCAGTGAATACAGTTCTTCTTACAGGACTACCTAGATGATTCCCTGTGTGGGGGCTCAGCTGAGCAGTGTTACACAGGAGGCACATTGTGTCACTCCCAGGCTCTGCAACACAACATGGGTGCCAAACTGAGACCTAACCTCAGCTCACAGTACATGGCCCCTGCTTCCTGACTCTGGGCTCCTAGCCTTAAGGGGTTAATGATAAGTAGGTAGGTGGGCTGAGGAGGTCCCTCTTGACCTCTCCGGCTTCCCTCTGCCCCCTAGTGCCCACTCAGGCAACACTGCACAGGGTTTCCGTTGTCCACTGCAGCCCACGCTAGGGACAAAAGGACGACAGGCCACTGCCCAGACACACATGGCTGATGGCAGGGCAGGGAGACTCCATAACCTGCCTCACTCATGTCCAGGGCTTGGTGGCTGACAGGGGTGCCTCTATGATGGGCTCTGGAAGGGAGTTGACTAATCCCACTGGCTTCTGTCCATGGTGATAAAATAAGTTGACTGAGACCCACTTTCTCCCAACATGGATCTACAAGGGAATGAGTAGTCTGAAGGACAGATGGTGTGTCTGGAGCTGATGCAGGACTGGGGTCAGTCAAGTGCCCCAAATCTCTCTAGAACCCAGGATCACCAGAATAGCCCCTCCAGACACCCTGAAGGTCACGTCTGTGAAAGGTGGTCTTTAACCATCTAGCCCAGCTGACTTCAAGTTTACAGGAGCAATGTTAAAATAGGGCCAGCATGTCATCCACTGCCCCATCACCTAGCATCCACTGGGGCCAGACCTTTTCAAGACTGTGTGTCCCTTCCCTAGAAAACCCACCCCTCCTTTTGACTGTCCAGAGCTGTGGGGCCAGCCCCACCTTGAGCCCGGCACCCCCTGGCTGGGTTCCCAGGCCTCTGGCAGCCTGGCCATATTGGCCAGCACCTCTGCCAAGGCCACCCCCTCGCAGGTCTAGGTGCCTGACCCTCTCAGCTCCTACCTGTCTACTTGGGATGGCACTGTGCCCTCAGGCCTTCTCTAGGTCCTGACCCATTAATGCAGTGGCATAGGGGAGCCACTTCCATCCCCCACCCTGGCAGAGCCATATTCAGCTTTCCTGTCCTCTGTAGCAGGGATCGGCTTGGATCAGTGACATTTGCCTCCCTGTACACTCCCATCTAAAGGAGGGTGAGTAATCATATTGCTGTAAACTGGAAATGCTTTTCAGCTGCAGAAATAGCAGCCAGAAGGTCCAAGATCCCACCCGGAGTTCCAGCTGCAGGCTGGGCTTCCTGCCTGGTGGCCAGCAGGGAAAACAACCAGAAAGGGGGTTTGGGACCTGGTTGGGCTCCTCTCCCACTCACCACACTCCCAAGGTCAGAAGGTCAAATGGATAGATGGATGGACAGACAAATGGATGAGTGGATGACTATATGGACTGGATTAGTGCGTATCAGATATTGCAGATAGGTTAGTGGCTGGCTGGCTGGTTTGATGAGTAGATGAATGGATAGGTAAATGATGGGTGGGAAGAAGAATGGATAGGTAGATTGGCAGATGCTAGAGGATGAATGGGTAGAGGGATGAGTGTATAGGTAGGTGGATAGATGGATAAATGTACAGACAGACGGGAGGATATGTGGGTGGACACATGGGTGGGTAGATGAGTGGAGTTAACAGCCAATAATACATCTAGAATCTAGCCAATAATATGTGTATATATGTAAGCAAATGTACATGTAGGTACATTATAACAGGAAGAATAAAGGACTGCATGCAGGGATGAACACAGATTGTCTCAAAGAGGGGATAATGCTAAGTGTTTTTCTAGTTCTAAAGGTGGGGTTTGGTTTGGTTTGGTTTGGTGGTGGATAAGTACCCAAAATATATTTGAGACTGAAAGTGCAAATTTTAATGTGAAATTAAATGCTTATTCTAATTGTATAGAAATTCATTGAGTTGTGTAGACTTTGGATCTAGTTAATTATGATATGTGAAGTTTTTATTGATTTGCAAGTTTTTTTTATAATGAAGTTCATAAAATTTAAAGAGCTGGGTAAANGTATAGACCGATGGGTGGGTGGGCAGATGGTCTGAGAGAAAAGTAGAACCTTCTACCCCCTTCTCTTGGATGCCAGAGGCTTTGGGGACAGAGCCACTAGCCTGCAAATGTCCAGTCCCTCACCCAAGAGGCTCACAGAAGTTGTGAATCTCCCTGATTCTGTCCTTTGAATTTTTTTTTGATAATTCTTTGGGTAGACACTTTGCATATCACCCAAAAGCTTGCTCTAATCCTTTCCTTGCAAGGATTCAGAGATTGTGACAGCACTCTGTCCCACAATGCTGCGTACAGTGGGAATAGGAGTTAGCCTGGGAAATGAAGGGTAGACCCCACCCCTAATGTGCCCACGGCAGAGGGTGGTATGGGGATCAGGATTTGGTGACATTTGGAGTCTTTCCATCAGATCACCCTGGGTTGAAAGACTCCAAGTCCTTATGGGTGATGTATAAGACAGAGCTGGAGAAAGCACAGTCACCGAGAAGGGATTAAGGTGATGTGTCCATGAACTAGGAAACAATGAGAATCTTCAGATGACCCAGAGAGTCACCTCCCTCAATCTGGAGATCCTGGGACTCATTTGCTATCCGGAAGCTCACTAGAGACCATGGGGACTGACAATCTTCTCCCACGTGACCCTGAGTAAAGGGTAGGTGAATGAGTGTATGGATAGATGAATCTAAGGATGGACATCTGTCTTGAGCCCCTCCTTGGCCCCTCATCTATATGGAGGTCAGTGATTGATTACACAGGCGGCAAAGCCTGCTCACTCCATCGGAGCCCAGCCAACTGTCCTCAAGCCCCACCAGCAGGAAACCAATGTGACCACAACCCTCCCTGCCCTGCCCAAGGTGGTACACCCAGCTAGGAGATTGGGTGGAGAAGGCAGGGACTCTGTCCCAATGTCCTCTGGCCCAATGACCCCTGTCATGGCAGATGATCACAACTTCAGGGCCCTCCTACTCACTAAGGGGCTATCACCCCAGCTCCCACCGGGGTCCCAGCCCTGCCCCATGGTGTTATGGTTCAAATGTGAAATGCACTCTGCTCTCCCTCNAGGCTCTTGTGTTCAAATATTTGGCCCCCAGCTGGTGGGGCCGTTTGGAGAAATTATGGAACCATGAGGCCTGAGGCATGGTGAAGGTGGCAGACTTGGAGGCTTAAAGCGCAGCCTTCCTTCTGGCCCAAATGCTCTGCTTTCTCATCCCCAAGATCAAGCGGAGTCACAAACTGAACCACAAGCTCCTGCTACGTGTATTCCTGCAGGCTGGATTGTATCCCATGAGCTGTGAGCCAAAAGAAATCCTTCCTCTCTTAGGTTGCTTCTGTGAGCTATTTTGTTACAGTGAAGAGAACACTCGCTACTATGTCCTGGCCCTCCCGCCAAGGAGTGGCCTGTTAGCTGCCAGTGTCCTGTATCTCTTGCCGCTCCTGTGAGCCTATCATGAGTCCCTAGCCTGTGCCTGGTCTAAATGCCCTGGAGAGAGCTCTCTCTTGGACCTGTAATAAAGATCGCTGCCTTGTGATCCTGGTGCCACTGTCTATCTGGCCTAAGTGGCCACAACTGTCCTGCTGAGTCCTGATAACATTCAAGTCCCATGCTGGGCCCTGACTGCATCTTCTTGTTCTCTGTGGCTTGCAATCGGGGAGGCATGCTATCTAGGCCTGGGTTGTGGGAGTAGTGCCTGCTACCTGTCTCTGCCCAGCCTTGCCCTTTGTTCCCTTTCACACTCCCCTGCAATTGCCAGGCCTGAAGGAGCAGAGCAGCATAAGAAGGGTCTTCCTCCTCCTTCACAGAACCAGGGATCTAGGCAGTGTTCGGATGCAGCTGAGGCGTGGGAACCTGCTGGCCCTGGGAGCCCCTGGTCTCCCCAGGGCTTGCCCTGCTGCCACGCCCTCTGAGGTCATTTTCCACCCAGCCCACGCCTGCTGGATAGAGCAGCCCAGAGCACCTCAGAGGGCCAGGCACTCCCTGATTGCCAAGCCGGAGGGGAGCCACGGGCAAGGGGCCACAGGAACCCCACCAGGCTGCAATTTAAAACAGGAGGCGAAACTGGCAGCTGCCAGGGAGCGGCTGTGGGGCCATGAGGAGCAGCCCAGCCTGGGCCCATCAGGCAGGGTGGAGCTAGGACCTGGAGCCAGCTCTACATGTGGATATGTGCACAGGGGTTGAGACCTACACTGATGTGGCCAGGGTGGGCCGGCCATCTGATGTGAGAGATATCACTTGCCCTGGAGCAACTCTGAACCCTCCTGTTCCCCAAGTGAGCCTGTGAACCCTGAGTGTCCCCTTATACAAATGCAAAAACCAGAGGCTCACAGAGAGCCACAGGGTCCAGCGGTGATGTTACTCACATGCAAACCCCAGAAGCCTTGTTCAAGACTGGGTCTACACATGGGGCCAGCTGCAGGGACAAGATGTGGGTGGTGCTAATATGATTGCTCCCAAAGCATGGAGGGGCTTCAGGCACTGTTCCCTCGAGGGTCTGAGGATCGGGAACCAAGGTCTATGGGAAAAGTCAGGTTCCCCTCTAAAGTCTCCAGCTTCCTCCCACCCCACTCTGGTTTGAACGTGAACTATTCCCCTCATAGGTTCACGTTTTGAGGACTGGGTTTCCAGCTGGTGTTGTTTGAGGATGTTGCCTGTGGGAAGCAGACACACACACACACACACACACACACACACTGGAGGAAGTATGTGACCTGGGGTGGACCCTGAAGGTTGGAACCAAGCCTTTGTTTAATCTCGTCTGTTTCCAGGTCTGCCAAGACGTGAGAAGCTGCCACCTCATGCTCCTACCACTGTGAATGGAGCTGCTACCACGATAGGCTAAACCATGAGCCACAATAAGTCTTTCTTCCCACAAATTGTTTCTGTGGGATATTTTGGTCACAGTGACAAGAGAAATAACTAAAACGCTCTTCCCATTTCCTCTTGCATTCAGTGTTGAGCTGTCTGGACTCATGACCTCGTTCCTCCATCTTGGCCTTCTGACTCCAAGCCTCTTCCCTGTGGGTGTGTCTGGGTTGAGCCTTCTAGAAGGTTTTAATATACTGATACAGCACAGGAGCAAAACGACAGGTATCCCTATCCCCCATGGATCTGCCTCCCATCCCTGTAACTCCCGACCCCTAAGTCCCTGCCAGCCTCCCCACTCTGTCCACTAGCCCTCCTGGTGAGTAGAGTCTGGGACTTCATGCAAGTGGGGCAGGAGAGCATCCCCAAGCAGCNGGACACAGAGGTACCACCACTATAGCAATCACTGGGGCAAGAACCCCAGAGAATCTGATTCAGGAACCCAGACACTCATATACTCATATTCATCTCCTTGGCTTCTCTTGAGGTGGGTTGGGCTCTTTGGCTCTTAGGATGGGCCTGGCCAGAGGTCCCTACCCCTGGAGCCCTCCTTGCTAATCTGTAAAAAAGGAAAAAAATTCATAGTTAAGATTATTATACATAGGTTGGGTGGGGTGGTGCATACCTTTAAGTCCAGCACTAGGGAGGCAGAGGCAGGCAGATCTGTGAATTTGAGGCCAACCTGGTTTACATAGTGAGCTCCAGGACAACAAGGACTACATAGAAAGATCCTGTCTCAGAAAGAAAGAAAGAAAGAAAGAAAGAAAGAAAGAAAGAAAGAAAGAAAGAAAGAAAGAAAGAAAGAAAGAAAGAAAGACAGACAACAAGATTATTATACATCAAAATTGTTGTATTGATCATATTTAACAGTCAGTGTAATCCTGGCTGAGGAATAAATTCTCACTTGGTGCAGCATGGTCCAGCCACATCTGGCTGTTGTGGAGCTGTCTCCCACAAGTGACATGACCATGACCATTATGGAACAAATCACTGTGGGGACCTACATGTGACTTTGGCCCATGGTGGAACTATAGTGATGGCTGGGTCTTCAACAATAGTGATGGGGCTATTAACATTCTCCTGTGGAAGGAGGGGGTATCCCCAGACCCTCACCTAAGATTCCAGCCACCAGTCCCTCCTGCTCCGGCTGCACATGAGATTAACTGGGGTGGTCACAAGGGATGCAGCTTTCATGAGTCATCGCCATGCCGGGCTGATTTTTCTGTGATACAGCTGTTTATTGGTCACCTACACTCTTGTAAGTAAGTAACCCCAATAAGCTCATTGGTTTAGCAAGCTGGACATGGACAGAAGAACCATGCTTTGGTCTCTTAGTGCCCTACTTGGGGTGAATAGATGTTTCTTATGTTTCCCTAGGAAAAAAATCATGTGATAGTAACCTACCTGGGCTTGATGATAGATGCCACCATCCCTGGTACCGTCATAGTCATTGTCACCATCACCTTCAGAGCTGACAGTCCCAAGGAAACACAGCAAAGGATATATTTTGGTCACAGTGACTGTTTGGAGGAAGTGTTGATCTTGGAAACAAATTTGTATTGTGTTCATGATGGAGTTTGTCAACAATAAAAACGAGAGAGACTGGAGAGATGGTTCAGTTGGGACAGTTGCCACATAGGCCCAAGGACCTGAGTTTGGGTTCCTGGAACCCATAAAAAAAACCAGGAGTGGTGGCACATGCCTATAATCCCAATGCTGGGGAGGTGGAGACAGATGGATCCCTGGTGCTTGCTGGCAGCTAGACCTGCTGAATTGGTGAGCTCAGGTTCATCAAGAGACCCTGTCTCCAAAGAGAAAGTGAAGGGCATTTGAGAAAGACACTAAGCATTGATCTCTGGCCTTTACAACTTCACACACACACTTGAACATGTATAATTGCAACACACACACACACACACACACACACACACACACACACACACACACATCCAGAAAGGGAAATGGTTACCTTCTTACCATCAGAGTTTTGGGGGTCCCCAATTCTTTGTCACCAGTGTAAATTTTATATAAAATAATCTGCATCTACCCAGACCCCAAACTCACCTCGCCTGCTGTGTGGCTTTGTGCAGTTGACACAACTTCTCTGAGCCTCCTCTGCTGCTCACAGTCAGGACAAAGAATGGTCCNGTGAAGTTATTTACAGAGTGAAGATGCTGGGAACACTCACGGGGGAGGGGTTGGTTTCTGGTAGGGAGAGATTGGCTGATGGGACGACTTGAGCTTAGTTAGNCCTGGGCACGACCACCTCCGTGAAGTGCTGTACCATATGCCAGGGCCTGAGCCAAGGGAGTACACGAAAGCACAGCCCACCTTCTCTTAGTCCTAGAGCCTGGGTGGCATGGTCAGGACCTGGCTTCTCTGTCTTGGAAGACCCTGGAGCACCTGGCCTCTGCAGCTGCTGCCATCTTGACCTGTGGGAAAATCCCTCAGCCTTCCTGAGCATCTTTTACTGCCCTTTTGCATCTGTCCCCTTCCAGTTTCCATGATGATGCTATCTTCAGATTAGTGCCACCGATCCTCTGTGGATTCCATTTAAATTGGCCTCAAAGACCTTGGATTTCTGGGTCCCTAATTTAATCTATGACAGGACATTACAGTTCCTGAGTGTACTGTCAACACAGGGTGTCTCCACACCCTCACTGTTCTGTGCTTATGGAGTAGAGGAATGCATGGCCAGAGAGGGCTGTGTGTGCACGCCTGGGCCCCCCATTTTCAGTTTCACACTCCATGAAGGAAGAAGGCCTGACAGCCTAGTAAAAACAGGAGCTGCACTGGGACCTTTACCTCCCCACAGTCACCATAATCACCCTTGGGGTGATGAGAGAGCGGCTGTGGAAACGGAAGCAGCCTGATCCAAGATGGTACTGTTCAAAAGTGGAGACAAAGAGAGCAGGCCAAGTGCAGCTCAGTGGACCATCGGATTCACAGGGCTTATTGGAACCCGGGGAAGGGGTACTCACCGGGACATGGCATCCCAGCCGCATCGCTGAAAGTCCCCTTCCAGCATAGGTGACAACCTCCCCAAAGCCACATCAATGGAACCCTCCTCCCTTCAGTCAGCTTTCCCCCTTCCTAGCCCTCCAGCACCTCCAGAGGCTGTGTGCAGCTGAGGCAGGATCACCAAGAGGGACACTGATGGAACCTTGGGTCTGGTGACCCTCCTCTCATTCCTTCCCTGAGCATCAGCAAGCCTGACCTTTGGAGGGTCTCTGATTTCAAAACCTTAAAGGTCATGTCACCACAAGACAGCAACGTACTATATGAACCACCTGCACAGGTGGGATTTCCTAGTGATCGTGTTTAACAAAGCAAGATCCAGCTGGGCNGTGGTGGCACAGGCCATTAATTCCAGCACTTGGGAGGCAGAGGTAGGCAGATCTCTGAGTTTGAGGCCAGCCTGGTCTACAGAGCCAGTTCCAGGACAGCTAGGGACCCTGTCTCAAAAAACAAAACAAAACAAAACAAAAAAGCAAGATCAGAGATGTGAAATGCATCATAGTAATCAAACCAATTTACCCACTTGCAGAACATGACCTGTACAAAAAAATGACTGAGGGCCTTGAAGTCTTGAAGACGGCTCAGTGGGTAAAGGCGCCTGATGACACAGGTTTGATCCTCAGAACCCACAAAGTAGAAGAAGAGACCTGACTCTGGCAAATTGTCCCCTGACCCACATGAGCACTGTGGCACTTGTATACTCACGCATATACAAAATATATAAATAAATAAAAATAAAAATGGTCAGGGCTAGAGAGGTGGCCCCGTGGTTAAAAGCACTTGCTGCTCTTCCAGAGGACCTGAGTTTAGTTCCTATCAGCCACATCAAGTGGTTCAGAATCACCTGTAACTTCGGCTCCAGGGCATCTGATACCCTCTTTCGGTCTCTGTGGACACTCAAATACATGTCACACACACACATACACACACACACACACATACACACACACACACACATACACACACACACACACAGAGAGAGAGAGAGAGAGAAAGAGAGAGAGAGAGATCTCAAAAAACAACAACAAAAACAAAACCCCAAGATTATTGGCTAGTGTGGTGGTGCATGCCTTTAATCCCAATACTTGGGAGGCAGAAGTAGGTGGATCTCTGTGAGTTCCAGGCCAGCCAGGGCTACATAGTGAGACCCTATCAGAGAAGATGCTTTAAACCTGAGGTTTTGTTTTGTTTTGTTTTTGAGATGGTGTCTCATTACACGCAGTCCTCTGGCTCAGCCTGCTGAGTGCTGGGACTGCAGGTCTGAGCCACCGTTCCTGGCTCAGGCTCCATTGACACTTATTTCTCACGCTCTGTCGTATGGTCCTTCATCAATTGTACATCTGTGGTTTGTCACACATTCACATAGCCACACAAATATATCCACAACCAACTTTACACACTCTTATCACTATAGAGAGAAATGTTACACTCTCAGCAGTAACTAACCCCTTAACCTCTCCTTAGCCACTGGTCCCTCTCAGCTGCTTGCTGCTGTCACAGTCATGGGTGTAGGTGAATGTTTTGTCTGGGTCCCGCCAGGCCCCACGCGATCCAGCCCACCCAGTGGTCCTGCAGCCACTTATAAATTAATAACTCAAAAGCTTATATTAATTACAACTGCTTGGCCATTAGCTCAGGCATAATACTGACTAGCTCTTATACTTAAATTCAGCCCATTTTTTATTAATCTATGTTTTGCCACGTATTCTATGGCTTTACCAGTCTACAGGCATGTTGTTCCTTCCGCAGCGGCTGGCGTCTCCTGACTCAGCCTTCCTC
>LZPO01027425.1:104675-144336 GCA_001675575.1 Neotoma lepida | reverse complement strand
GAATGCCCACACCAACATGGCTGTGAATGTTGACTTTGTTATTGGCACTCATCTATTCATGGTGCAAGCCCCAACATTCACCAGCAAATGAGTGTGTAGTGCAGCTGTGGACTGGTCACACGGGAGTGACACCTGTGCAAAGAAGAGCAGGCCCACATGAGAAGTCTGGAAAACATGATACTCAGAAGTGGCTTAGACACAGGAGGCCATGTTACATCATTCCATCCACATGAGATGATTGGAACGGGTGACTCCTCATCATGACAAGGTATTCATGGCTGTCTGGGGTTGTGTATTAGGGAAGGACAGCTCCAGGGTTGAGGCTCCCTTTGGGACATGATAATATGTTCTAAAGTAGACTGTGACAATGGTTGCACAATTCTAGTAAAATCATGCCAAGGACCACTGAGCTATGTTGCTTTAAAATTGCAGGGAATGGGAATTGCATCCAACAAAAGAAATTGTGAAAAAGATTAAGGAAGGCTGGAGCTGTAACTCAGTTGGTAGAGTGCCTGCTTAGCAGGCATAAAGCCTTGGGTTTTATCTCCAGCAGTACATAAACTCAGGGTGGTAACCGTGGCTTTACTCCCAGTAGTCAGAGGCAGAAACAGAAGGACTCCAAGTTCAAAGCCATCCTCTGCCACATGGTGAGTTTGAGGCCAGCTGGGCTTCAACAGGAAACACAAGAGTACGATTTTATGAGTTGGATGTTGTGGTCCATACCTCTAATTCCAACAATCCAAAGTCTGGGGCAGGAGGACTGTGCTGAATTCACTGCTAAGTCTGGGCTACCNAGTGAGTACCAGGCCAGCCAGTGTAACACAGTGAGATTCGNCAAAAACAAAANCAAAATGAACAAGTGATCCAACCAGAAACAACAGCAACAAACAAGGGAAGAAATAATGGCAAAAGAAACCATGAAGATCAGAGGGCTAGAAGAACCCCTAAGAAGGGCTGACAGGAGCTAGGGGCACAATAAAGACAGAAACGCCTGCGTTTCTGTCTGGCGCTGATGGCCCTTGTTTGACAAGCATACACTCTGGTTGAGCTCACTGCAGACCTTTTCATGTGTTGACTCAGTTAATCCCCATGTGATCTGGACAGGAAGGGGGCCTTTATAGATGGAGAAACTGAGGCAAGCCCAAGGTCACCAACTGTAAGTGGAATACTAGTACTCTAGTTGTTGGGACCAGAGCATTGCCCACTCCAGTGGTGCCTCCCACACACAGGGACNATCCCGTGGGAGATACATTCCAGGCCTGGCAGTCCTTGCCAAAGAGACAGGATTGAGGTCAGTCCTTGGGGGATATTCAAGGCCATGACAGGCTGCTGGCCAGAGAGGAGGGTTCTGAAACCACTGTGACTAAAACTTAACCATCTCAAGCCGTGAGCATTCTGTTAATAAAAAGAGCTCGGGATGGCTGTGGGAGCTCACTGGTGCCTGGATGGGCCAGAGCCTTGAGATCACGGAGTGAAGACCTGACCTCCAGGGCCCTAAAGTAGTGCAGGACCCAAGAAACCGGGACTCTGNGTGCCCTGGACTGTGAGCATCCTGAACTGTGAGCATGCTGGATTGAGGTCTTAACAGTGTTTTTGTTGCCCCTGTCCCAGGGCTGGAGCAGGAGAGATGGAGTAGAGGCTTTGTAGCCACAGTTCTCATTCAGTACCCGTCCCACCAGCCCTGAGCAGCTAGGATAGGAANGGCTGAGCCAATTCCAGCATTAACAGGGTGCCTATGTCTATTCCTTCCTTGGGACCCTCCTACCTTCCTGCTGGCTTGTGCCTGATTCTCACACCCAGCATCCCGAGTCCTGTGGGCTCTGGGCCCATTGCTGTCTGGTCCCTCCCCAGCTCTGCAACATCTTGGGGTGGGGGTGCTTCAGATGCCTCAGCCCCAATCCCAAGGGAATGTCCATCCTTCTGCTGAACCTTACGGGGGACCGTCATTGGCAGATGGTAGNTAGATGTCTGTGGTCTGGTGGTACAAAGAATCTTGCAGAGCAGTGAGATTTTTTGTTTTTGTTTTTTTAGAGATATGCTCTTGCTATGCAGCCCAGGCTGACCTTGAATTTNTAATCCTCCTGCCTCAGCTTCCTGAGTGCTGAGGATATAGGTATGCATCACTACACCCAGCTGAAGGCCATGAAAATAGGTGTAGCAGGCTATCCCCACAGCCCACCTGGTCAACATCTTGATGAAGGACAAAGGAGTAGAACCAAATGACCCAAGCCAAGGAAAGTGGGAGGAGCTGGACCAGGGTTAGACATGCGCTCTTGCATCTGTGGCTGGTTGCTCACAGTGTGGGAATCAGGTGAGGGAGAGTGAATCAGTGAGAAGNCNTTTTTGAATATGACACCTAGACTCCTCTGAGGAAGGACCTGGGGTTTATGAAAGCTCATGAGGACTCATAGGAACTCATGTAAGCATCCTCNTATCCTGTTATGGGCTCTGAAGGCCACTGTCATCTGCTAACATAGGCCCCAGTGGCTGGCCTGCCCACTTGCACTGAGCAGACTCAGAGGATAGCATTTCACCACAGAGAATGGGCCTAACCCAAACACACACAGCCTCCAGTGCTACCCCAGAGTTGCCTCCTGAGAAATCTTCTCCTGGCCATCATGATGGTTTGCTGAATNTGGCCAGTCATGTTGTCACTATACTCANTGTTCCCAAAACTTTCAGAGAGCTGGCCTGGACCACACTCCTTCTTCATGATGAAGCATAGCGCCCTGCAAAGTGTGGGCTCTCTGCCACAAATTACCAACCCCAGCAGGGGTTCCATCCCTACAGGTAAACATGCTGTATCCCTTCCTCATGGCCTCTTCTAGAACATCATGTGCCTTGAGCAGCAGCCCACAGAGCTCTCACTAAAGAGCTCATCATCTTAGGCCAGGTTGAGTACCCCAGACCCTCTTCTTTGAGATGAGTAAAATGAGGTCCAGCATGGCCAGGTGACACTTGGCTTATATTGCTCAGAGTGGCTGCAAAGCACGAGTTCCTCTTTGGGACCCCGTCCAANCCCCAACTCAGAACAGTATCTGTTCTGGGAACCCCTGTTGGCCCCCTCCCACCCAGTGTCCAGGCCTCTGGTGAGCANGTTCGTATCCTTACCTACTATCCCACCGGGAAGGTGGGCANGTTCTGTTTACCCAGCATGGTGGCCCAAAGGTTGATGGGTACTTGNGCTCTNGAGCAGAGCTGGCTGGGCTAGGTGGATGGATCTCAGTCAACTCTCAGTTTGGGCATGGTGGAAATGACTCCCCACAGTCCCACAGGAAGAAGTGGCCCAGGCATGTCACAGGAAAATAAGGCTCAGGGCAGAAGGGGGACCTCTGAGTACCAGTCCCCATTCAATTAGTAGACTAAAATTAGGAAGGAGCAAAGGGTGCCCCAACCAAGGCCACATAGGATGGGGACATTAAAGGTCTGAATCCCTCCACTGTTTAGTCCAGGTGGAGTGCAGCTTCAATTGTTGGGACTAAATAAATCACAGCTCATGTTAGCTCTTTAAGGCTTGGAGAAACCCCAAGCCCCTTGGTCATTTCCAAATCTAGCAAGGTTCCCTGGGGTCTCCTCACTATGTACCAAGCAGAGCCATCAGTGAACACAAGCCCTTGTCCTTAGAGGTACAGTAACCAAGGCAGAGAGGGGTTAGGAGGAAGGAATATACCTGAGCCTCATATCTGTGTAGGCTGAGCTTGACTCCNACCAGGGGTCAGCTCCTGTTCCCTGTGTGCACATCCAGGTGGGTGTAGACATTATGTACAGTGCCACCCTTTCCCCCATCCTCAGTAACCTCCTCTTCCCTGAGGCCCATAGTATNCTATAAGCTTCCTGGGTCCAGCATCCCTTGAAAGTGCCCCTGTGACCCCTACCCAGGCCAGTGTCATGCTGACCTCTGCAGCCACCAACTTGCAAAACCTGGTGCAACCAGGACCAAGGAACTCTGGGCCTGGGGTAGGGCTGATGCCCATCTCTGACCTCATAGCCTTTAGGATGTTGAGGGGGCCTTGGTGATGAGAACAGCTCAGCATGAACAAGCAATGAAGACCTGAGCTTGACCCATAGAACCCAAGTAAAAGGCCAGGTGTGCTGACANGTACTTGTAATCCCAGCACTGGAAAGGTGGAGACGGGCTCATCCTTGGCACTAACTGGCCAGCCTAGCCTAACATGATTGATGAGCCCCAGGTCCCATGNAAGATGATGTCTCAAAAATCAAGGTAGAGAGCTCCTGGGGATACCTGAGCCTGAGCCCGAGCCTGAGCCTCCACACACAAAGTTGATTTGGGAGAAAAATATTGAGTAGGTGGTCACATGATGGACACAAGTGGAAAGACCCAGCCTGTGTGTGGGCCCCTTGTCATACATAGCCTTGAGGCTGCCTGCCTCGCCTTCTGTGTTCCTCTCAGAGTGGAGGAGAGCTAATCCTGCTTTGCTGAAGCTGCTTCAGCACACAAGGTACTGCCTGGCCCATCCTATCTGTGTCGGGGGCCACAGGCCTGGTTTACCCACCAACCACAAGGGCACACAGCTGCACACTGACTGGGAACAGCTATGGCTTAGGCTGGCTTCGTTGTAACATCAACAGCCTGTGCAACAGAGCATTCACTGTCCCTGCACATGTGTGAGCCACAGCCCCTTGCTGTCCTACCTCCTTAGTGGCTGTTGCTTGAAGACTGAGTTTGGGATCTCATCGAGGCCCATTTCCACCATTCTCCCTACATAGTACTGAGTAGTTGCCCTCTAAATATGGAGCCATCACTGCCTGGCCACTGGCACCTCCAGTCCTGCATGGTCCTTTCTGACTGCTGCTTCCTCCAGCCTAGACAGTATACTGTTTCATGTTTGAGACTTTGGGATGATCCCCACCTCTGCCAACAAGGTGGTGGTATGAGGTACACAGATTAGAGCTTCCAGACAGGGGCCAGGGACTAACCTGGAAAAGTGGTACCCCATTCAGCCTTTCTCCCAACAGCTATGTCAGAATCATTTGCTGACCCAGGACATGCAGCATGGATGTGCCAGCATGGCTAGCTGAGCCTGTAATAAGGACAGTGTCAGTAAGAGTTCCCTATTTGTACACCACCCCAATTTCCACCCACAGGGTAGCATCCCTGCTTGCCCCACAATCATGTGTCCTATAGGTTCACATGAGGCTGCTTTTCTGCTGGAGTCTGGAGGCCCTGGTGGGAGAGTCTGGGGGACTCTGGGTTATTGGACCTTCAGAGTAACTGCTCTCAAGGCTGCAGAAAGGAGGCTGCCTACTGGAGTTGTGAGGCAGGGAGAAGGTGGGGTAGGGTAGGGTTTTATGAGGCATCAGTCCACATATTCTCAGCTGCCTGTACATCTCCCTGGATTGACTCTAGTTACCTTGCTTGGCAGGGTGGCAGCTGTTCCGGGCATGTCCATGCTCATGGCTCTGTCATCTTCCTTCCTATGCTTTTAAGCACCTGGTGGAGACATGAGCCATCTGGCCAGGCTGAGGCTTGGCCACCACCTGTTGACCTTCTCACCCCCATCAGAGTTACACACACCTTCTAAGAAGTCCCCTAATGCTTCTCTGGAGGCCTGAGAGGGTGAGTTTGGTGGGTTGACCACCTGGGCCTAGGCTTTCTGGTTGTCAGACAAGGCGTTCTTCTTCCCTGGGGAACTAAGACATACCTCCACTGTGAAGAAAACAAGCAGATCCAGGCCAATACTCTGGCCATCTTTGTGTCCTCCCTGGGGTCTCTTCCATGTCACTCTCCTAGCCTGTCTTGGGCAAGGTATCAGTAATTTCCACCTTGCCTAACAGTTGAGCAAAGCAAAAGGTCCCTCCCAGCAGTTCTAAGGAGGTTACCATCCAGACCTGGAATGTGGGACAACCTAGAATGGCCATTCCCATGTGGACAGGGGTGGGAGTGACAAGTCTATTCAGGATGTGGAAGTGCTGGATACTGAGACTGGCCCAGGATGACTACTATACCATTGGGGACAAACTCTAAGACTAAGTTCCTAAGCTAGGAAATGTTAGTAAGGGGTGGGGGAGGTGACTGGACATAGTCTGCTCCTGTATCCCAGATGCCACCAAACTCAAGCTCTGTGTACCTCATGTAATTATTCCTGACCTTAGGCGTAGCTGAAGGTGGGCTTTCTGCTGCTGCTGCTGCTGCTGTTGCTGCTGGGAATGTTCAGCACTTGGCTCCCTGCAAGGAAGGAAGCCATATCATCCCAGTCTAGGCCAGAGTTGAGGACCGGCCCAAGGCCTTCTGCTCCTCCTGGAGTCTTTTTCCACACAGGAAATCAAATCAACACAGAAGCAAGGAAAGAAAACAATTGCTGCTCACTTCAAACCTAAACTCCTTTTGTCCTCTAGCTTGCTGGTTATTGACTGTCACCCATAGTTCTTAAATGGGATTTATTGTCAAATCCATATAGCCGCTTCTGTTGTTGTGAAAATCTAGACATCACCTGCCACAAGCATGGCCCTCACTTCCCCTGCAAATACAGGATTCTGCATGAAACACGGCTCCCATGGGCAGTGCCCTGTTTCAGAAATGAAGACCATAAATGCACAGGAAGAATTTGTTTAATATACCACCTTAGGGCAGCAAGCATGGGCTGGATGTCTTGTGTCTCACACGTGTGTTCACAACTTGGGTAGGCATAGGGAGGTAGAGAAATGTGCCAATCAAATAAGCTGGAAGGGTGGGCACCTGCTATGCCTCTTACGGAAAACTATTCTGACTCCTCATGGGCCCATGTGGCAAATCCATTCATTCACTTACCTACTGTCCTAGTCTGCTTCTGTTGCTGTAATAAACACCATCACCAAGAGCAACTTGGGCAGGAAAGAGTTTACTTGGCTTACATTTCCCCATCGCTGTCCATCATAGAGGGAAGTCAGGGCAGGAAGAGAGTCAGGAAGCTGGAGGCAGGAACTGAAGCAGAGACCTTGGAGGGATCCTGCTCACTGAATTGTTCCCTTTCTCCTTATGGTGATAGGGTATCTCTACATAGCCCTGACTGTCCTGGAACTCATTATGTAGACCAGGCTAGTTTTGAACTCACAGAGATCCTCCTACCTCTGCCTCTTGATTGCTAGGATTAAAGGTATGCACCAACAAGCCTGGCACTAAGCTTACTTTTCCCAGGACCACCTGCCCAGAATTGATACCACCCACAATGGGCTGGGCCCTCCCACATCAATCATTAATCAAGAAAGTGCCCGCAGTTGCCTACAGGCCAATGTCATGAGAACATTTTTTTAGTTGAGGTTCCCTCTTTCCAGTGTCAAGTTGACCCAAAAATAAATAATAAATAAATAAACAAACAAATAACCAACACACCCACTCATTCACCCACTGACTGTGGGATTCTCTCTCTAGCCAGGCTGGGTACTACGCAGAGGAAACCATGGTAGTAGAGACCTTTGTCCCACATTTACCTCTGTGGACATGAGCTCTCTGTCGTTAGAGGTAATCAGGAAGAAGCTGTTGTGTTCAGGATATTGCAGAGAGAGCTGGCTGACCCAATGAGCTCNGTGAGAAGGTCTGCACCATCAACGGATCCCATGGTTCTTCCACATTCCAAAGAAATAGAAGGAGATAGAGGACCAAGGCTCAGGATGACAGGCTCTCATTGGAGACTCAGGCAATCAGCCTTTCTTGGTGGGTTTGCAAAGTTCCAATGTAGCTCACCAGCTCCAGTGTAGCTTGGGCCTTGAGGACTGTCACTTGGAGGCATGGTCCTTCCCAGCCACCATTGTAGGAGCAGGACATGACAGTACCAGGATGCTTGGGGAGTGAGAAGGCAGGAAATAGTTCTTCCTGGTCCTGTCTGAGCAGGCCAGCTCTGCAAAATCCCTGGGCCTTGTGGTAGTGACCATGGTTATGACCACTGTTTCAGTGAATGTTGAGTATTCACCCTCCCTGGGTAGATGGCCCAACACTTGACACAAAGAGTTATCCACAGGATGTAAGAAGTGAGTAGTACCCATAGAGGACAAGCAGGTGCCCATAGCCTTCACCTAAGGGGTACCCAGCAAACAGGACAGTAGGAATCAGGGGGCATGGCTCTGAGGTTGTTGTGGTGCCAGGCTCCCTGGATCCACCACCAGGGAACCTCAGCTCTACCAAAGTGAGGGTAGGCTGGCTGATGGGTGATGCTGACCCCACTCTGCTCCCTGGCTGCACATGTCCTGTGGGACCCTTCCTGTCCTCAATGCAGCTCAGCTGTAGAATGGAGAACCATAATGGCTCCTGTGAAGGTTAATCTTCATTGGATTTTTAATCACCTGGAAGACAGCCTTTGGGTGTGTCTTTGAGGTTATTTCCAGAGAGGTTTAACTGAGGAAGACACACCTTGGATGTGGGTGACGCCATCCCATGGGCTGAGGTCCATGCCAAATGGAATAAAATGGAAAAAGAGGAAGTCAGCTAAGCACTAGCATTCACCTCTTTCTGTTTTTTGACTGTGGACACAATATTACCCAAAACTTCACATTCTCAGGGCCTGGAGAGATGGCTCAGTGGATAAGAGCACTGGCTACTCTTCCGGAGGACCTGGGTTCAATTCCCAGCACTTTACATTCTATACTGGGATGACTGGGAAAGTAATGGGGGGAGGGAATAGGACTCCATCCTTCAAAGGCTCTACTGTATGCAAGAACAAATTCATCGCAAAGAGACTGATGTAATTACCATAGCCAAAAGCAACTTGGGTGGTGAGGTGTGTGTGTGAGGGAGCAGTTATTTCATTTTACAGCTTATAGTCTATCATCAAAGTAAGTTAGGACAGAAACCGAAGGTCATGAAGGACTACTACTTACTGGCTTGCTCAGTTTACTTTCTTATACACACAAGGTACCTGCCCAGAGATGGCACCATCCACAATGGCCTTGGCCCTTAAAGAAAATACCCCACAGGCTTGCCTACAGACCATCTGGTGGAGACATGCCACCCCTCAATTAGGATTTTCTCTTCCCAGATAACTTTTACTTGCATTAAGTTGACAAAAAGCTAATCAGCTGACCTCAAAACATTATGGGACACATATTAAAAAAAAGGACTTAGTCAAACTGAGGGCAAATTAGTATAATTTCAGAAATCTATACGTATTCCAAAGTGGGAAAAGAAAACAACGGACTACTGGGTACCATGAGTAGACAGGAGTCTCTCCATCAATAGCAACATCTAGATCCAAGGCCTCCTCACTATTCAAACCTCTTCTCTACCTTCAACCTCATCCCCACACAGAGCTCCATCTTCACCTATGGCCCCATCTTTCTACCCAGAACCCTATCTCTACCATACACAAATGTCTGCCTTGAACCCCATCTCTACCCACAACCCCATCTCCACATTCAGTTCCATCTTGATTCTCAGTCCTATCTCCTCCCCTCAGCCATATCTCTACCATAAACTCCATCTCCATCTTCTTCCCATCTCCACCCCCAGCTGTTTGTGGCATCTTTTAGTCCTGAAAACCTGACTGGGGCAACTCAGGAATGAATAAATGACAGTCAGTGATGAAACAACGGACACACATACAACAAAACCTGGTATCGGGTGGGTTGTCCTAACTCTGGTGGAGAGCATCTGCTATGCAACCTGTAAACTCAGTCCATTTATCCAGGACAGCACAAGGAGGAGGGGTTAACTAGTCTTGGTGGGAGGACTCATGCTATAGTGGTCCAGGAGGAGAAAGCTTCCTTGGCTAGTTTTAGTGTAAACTGTAAACACCCACACAATGGACTAGAGGAAGTCATTGCCATTTCTCTGAACCTGAACCAGGGAAGGCTTTGCCATTCCTATGGATCTGAGATACTGGGGTTCCTGACGTGGCTATGTCCATGTCAACAACATATATTCACTCAGGACTTCATCCACTCACGACAGCTGTATCTCCACCCTCAGCTCCATCTCCACCCTCAGCTCCATCTCCACCCTCAGCTCCATCTCCACCCTCAGCTCCATCTCCATCCTCAGCTCCATCTCCACCCTCAGCTCCATCTCCATCCTCAGCTCCATCTCCANCCTCAGCTCCATCTCCACCCTCAGCTCCATCTCCATCCTCAGCTCCATCTCCACCCTCAGCTCCATCTCCATCCTCAGCTCCATCTCCATCCTCAGCTCCATCTCTACCCTCACTTCCATCTCCATCCTCACCTCCATCTCCATCCTCAGCTCCATCTCCATCCTCAGCTCCATCATCTCCCTCCCTATCTCCATCTTCACCTTCAACCCCATCTCTCCACCCACGTTCTCTTCTCCATCCTCTTCCCTGTCTCCACCCAGAGAGGTGGCTGCAGCTGGTGCCAACTCCTCTGAATCAATATTTGCCAGGCTGGGAACAGGTCCCCAGGGTCTGGTGGTTCTGGTGGCACAGTGCTCAGACCTTACTCTGTGCTGTGCAGAACTGGGAATTCTCTGAGTTCTCTCATTTACTTTTGGAAAAATAACAACTATTTTTTTATTTTTTACCATGAAATGATCATTAATGCCTGGAGGGAAGGGAAAATCTCAGGATCAAACCCTACTGGGAAAATGAAGCTCACCCAGTGGCTAGGCAAAGCCAGAGATAAAATTTTCTGATCAGCAGCTGGGCTATTTCTCCAGGCCAGCTTCCTCAAAGTTCCAGTGGCAAAGTCTGAATTGAGGACTGTGTGTGTCTACCCACTCTTTTAGATACAGGCAGAGTCTATATACTGACCCAAATTTCTATTATCTGAGTCTCCAAAGGTGCTAACAGTGAGCAAATCTGATGGGCAGAGAAGTTCCAGAAACCTGAGGGACCCAGGGTCTGTGTCAAGTCAACAGACCCTCTGCCTGCAAGCACACAGATGGGTTCTATGTGGTTTTCTGTGACTGTTGCGAGTTGATGATGACTTTCACAGGCTGTCATTCTCTTGCTGGGACTGGAGGTCTGGGATTAAGTTGTAGACTGGTCAGTTCCTCCTCAGGCCTTCCTCCTTTTCCTGTGTCCCTACAGGGTCATCCGTGAGCATGTCTATGTCCCTTTCCTATGAGGACACTGGTCCTGTTGGATGAGGGTCACCCCAGTGGCTTCATGATGAACTTCATCTTTTTCAAGATCCTATTTCCAAGTATACTCACATTCTGAGTCCTGGGCGGCCAGGGCCTTACTATGAAGGTCTGAAGAGCACCCCAGTAATGATGATCATAGCAATTGGCCTCTCAGAGCTCATAGCTTTGGAATCTGCTTACACTGCCAGGTGATGACAACACTTTCCCCCCCTTTTTTAATTAATATTTTTCATTTATTTTACATACCAACCACAGTTTCCCCTCCCTCCTCTCTTCCTATTCCCTCTCCCCACCTTCCATCTACCCCTCCCCCCATCCACTCCTCCTCCATTCAGAAAGGGGCAGGCTTCCCATGGAAGTCAACAAAGCGTGGTGTATCAAGTTGAGGCAAGGCCAAGCTCCTCCCCCTGCATCAAAGCTGGACAAGGCATCCCAGCGTGGGGAATAGGTTCCAAAAAGTCAGCTTATGCACCAGGGACATGTCCTGATTCCACTGCTAGGGGCCCCACAAACAGACCAAGATATACAACTGTCATCCACATGCAGAGGGCCTAGGTCAGTCCCATGCAGCTTCCCCAGCTGTGGTCCAGAGTCCCTGAGCTCCCACAAGCTGAGGTCAGCTGGATGACAACACTTTTAATGACTGGGAGAGACAAGGAGGAGATGTACACACTGTTCAGCAGCTCCTGGACCTCCTGNCCAAGAAAAGACAGCAGGATGGCAGAAGGAGCAGTAGATGCTTCTAAAATGGATTTTAAAAAATTAATCAATTCATTGTTTTTGTTTCTTGAGACTTTCTATAAAGCACAAGGCCTTCCTTCAGTTAGCAACTATTCTTCTACTAAAGCTTTCTGAGTGCCCCAACATGGCCAGTTCCAAATAGGCTTTTATACACTCCCCTGCACACTTGGGTTCTAATGCCAGGCCCATAGCCTCTCTGAGCCTCAGTTTCCCCATCTGTAAAATGGACCTAGCAGAGTCCCCATTGCAAAGTCAGGTGAGTTGGGATTTGGATGAATTCAGAGCGGAGTGTGCTTCTGACGTGGTAGCCTTCAGATTACCAACAATGGCATGATCAGGAAGCCATGTCTGAGAAGACAAGGCCACTGCCCTCGGATGTAAGGTCTCTGGCCAGTGACTATGCTCAAGCCAGGCCTAAAAGATAGTCACCCCTAAATTTACCTAGTTCTGCTCCCTCTCTGAGAAGGGGCCTTGCCTCAGGGAAGCAGGTTACCATGCCTCCACACAGCAGCCCCTGCCATGGAGCCTGCCAGAGAAGTTGTACCCTCCCTGAGAACCACAGGTCCATGCCCACTGGGCCTATCTGGGTTCAGCAGCTTGCTGGAGGGCCTTAGCCCTTGGCTCTCAATTGGAGTCTGCCTGCTTTTGGATAAGCTACAGAGGCATGGACCCTAGCAGGCTGGCTGCCCATTAATGAAGCCTGATAGTCATCAGCTGTGTACTGAAAGAAACTATTATGTGATTGGACTTTCTGGGGGGTGTTTGCCTTGTATTGCATCCAGGTACTGATGGGACACTCTGGGATTGTCCTAGAGGTGACCAGCAGTCTCCTGAACCCCTGAGTAGGAACTTGGCTCCTGACCCAGAAGGCCAAAAGAGGCCCCTCCTGGACTCTGGATCCAGGCAGCACTTTCCCCAAAGTCTGGAAAATGTATCCGGTATATGGCTGTGGTGGTGGTGGTNAGGGGGCAGAGCCGTGCTAAGGGAGTGAATAAGGGTATTCAGAACTCAAGGTGGGGACCCACAGTGTATGAGCCAGATGTAGAGGGCTGGAGCCTAGGCCCACACCACCTTCATATTCTCAGCCATAGTTCTTGGTGCCTGTGCTGTCCCACTGCACTGGGGTCCTCAGAGTATTCTCAGGTAGCTGGCCACCCTAGACTAGTCCTCTGGTCCACCAACCCACCTGGCCCTGGCTCGGCTCTGATGAGGGATTTGCTGCTTCTGCCTGGGAAGACTGAGCCCTGTCCACTGCTTAGACAAGCATCTCACATCTCCCATGAGAACCAACCCTGGATAAGGTGCTCATCCACTTGTCAGCAGGATGCTGGCTAATCACTTTGTCCCTGAACTCTTGGGAAAGATCAGTTGGCTCTGTGACCACCAGTGGTCAGATGAGTCACTGGCTAAGCCATCTTGGCCTTGTAGGCCTCCTTGCACTTTGTTGAGGTGAAAGACAGCACACACACACACACACACACACACATACACACACACACACATACACACACATCTCCCCCCCCCCTTTTATCCTGGGATTGAACTCAGGGCTTTGTGCATGCTAGACAAGTGCTCTACAATTGAGTTACATCCCTAGCCCCTCTTTTTACCTTTGTTTTCTTTTACTCTACTTATTTTGAGTATATGTATATATTTGTAGTGTGTGCATGTATGTTTGTTGGTACGTGTGCACATGTGTGCACTTACATACAGAAGCCACAGGTCAATGTTGGATGTTTTCTTAAATCACTCTCAATCTTATTTTTTTAATTAAAATAATTTCTTAGGTTTATTGAGAGACAGACAGACAGAGTCCACATTCCTTGCTGAGAGTATGAAGGTCAGAGAAATAGAAATGGGTTCTTTCCTTCCACCATGTGGATTCTGGGGATCGAACTCACATCATCAAGCTTGGTGGCAAAGTACCTTTACCCACTGATCATCTTGTCAGCTCCACCTCAGTTTTTGAGACAGGGTGTTTCACTGAACTTGGAGCTCACTGACTGACCAGACTGGCAGGTCAGGAAACCCCAGGGATCTGTCTGTCTCCCCCTCCCCGGTACTGGGATTCCAGGAGTGAACTGCCACACCCAGGGTTTTATGTCAGTGCTCAGGATTCAAACTCAGGTCCTCACACTTGTGCAGCAAGGACTTTATCAACCGAGCCATCTCTCTAGTCCCTGACCTTCATTTTGAGCAGGATCTCACTAAGTTGCCAAGGCTGCCCTTGAACCTCTGATCCTCCAACCTCAGCTCCCAAGTGTTAGAAATAGAAGCCTGTGCCTTATCTTAAACCTTTAAACCATTTTAAACTGAATGACTCATTTAAATTCAGCATTTCTGGCATTTCTAATGCCATGTGATCACCACCACAGGCTACTTACAGGACTTTCTCATAACCTCAGAGAAAAACCATGTCCCCTAGCTGTCCCTCCCCAGCCCCTGGTGACCACTGACCTGCATCTGCTTGGTTGATTGTTTGTTTTTGCAAGTGCTAGGGACTGAACCCAGAGCTGTACAGATACTAAGCAGGTGCTCCAGCACAGAGCCATAACCCCACCCAGGTCCTGCCTCTTTGGACCAGCCTGTTCTGGGCACCTAAGTGTTTGGCATTAGTCCTGTAACCTGGCGCCTGCACTTCAAGTTCTTGAAGCTGATCTATGCCATGGTGTATATTAGCAATCCACTCCTTTTCACGTCTGAGTAAGAGTTCATGCTTGTCCACTCAGCTGTTGACTGTTGTCAACAACGCTGCCTCCACGGTGAGACTCTCAGGTAAAGGGTTTGTCTGAAGGGCTTTTCTGTTGTTCATGTCTGCACCCCAGGTGGCTGGTCCCTCAATGTTCTGTGTGAGTTGCCTCCATGATTTGGAATCCATCTTTCCTTCTCTAAGGACACAGCCACCCACAGTGCCCCTAGGAAGGGGAATGCCAATGTGACCCCTTTGTCAACAGATTTCCAGTTGTATGTTTTTGCCACCCAGGGTATTTCTTCACCTCTTGATCACC
The DNA here is from genome assembly GCA_001675575.1 of Neotoma lepida. Lineage (NCBI taxonomy): Eukaryota > Metazoa > Chordata > Mammalia > Rodentia > Cricetidae > Neotoma > Neotoma lepida. The sequence goes on along the minus strand of LZPO01027425.1, from coordinate 129,558 downwards.
CTGAGAACTGTCCCCTGGTGACAGAACAACAGAGGATTCAGCCATACCATTCACTATGATATTGCTTCCAAAGGTGTCTGTTGGGCTAAAGAAATGACAGATGCCCAATCCAGGGGTGCCAGCTGGACTGAGCCTACTTAGACAGAGCCCTGGGGCAACTAGATGGCCACCCAATCCCAGCTCTGGAAAGACACATGGAGACCTGAAGGGAAACATTTTGAGAAAATATTTAGGCAAATTCAGAACTTCAGAAGTAGGAACTTTGTTAGGGTCCCCATGACTAACCCTTAGAGGTCACCTGGGGTCAGAGGTCACCTGGAGTCTGCGGGTTCTGCTTGACCCTGAGACTTGGCTTTATCTTCCTGTTTCCTCGTGAAGTCAGGCTGTGAATGCACAAGAGAGCTAAAGAGTGGTCCCAGAAGGCATGTCCATGTATGAGTCCCTGTCCCTGAGTCCTTGCCCTGTGGCCCTGCTTGGAAGGAGGGTGTTAGCTTTTTTGTTCCTGTGATTAGACGTCTGAGGGAAATAATTTAAATGGAGCAAAGGTTCATTTTTGGTTCACAATTTCAGAGGTTAGTCCTTGGTCGCATAGATTCATTGCTTCTGGGCTCGAGATGAGAGGCATGACATCACAGTGAGGAGTGTGGAGCAAAGCTACTATTCTCATGGTAGCCTATCAGAGAGAACAGAGGGAGGAGTCACAGACAAGATGTAGTACTCAAGGCCNCACCCCCAGAGGTCATTTTGCCAATTAGGTCCTACTGCCTGCTTTCCCTGGTAAAGTCATGAGATTACAAATCAGTCAGTGGATTAATGGACACACATGGTCAGAGAGCCCTAGCAATCNAGCCACGTCCCTAAGGCCATCACCATCACCTGGCTGCTAACATTCAACAGGAATTTGTTGTGGGTATAGTCAGGATAGACTCTTCAAATGAAGTGTTCCTGTGTTATCTGGGTTAGCCCTAAGTCCAACGACTGTGACCTTCTGACAGAAGATAAAGAGAGACCCTGTGAAGATGGAGGCAGAGACCAAACAGATACCACCACAAACCATGAGGACCTGGAGAGGGACCTCCTGGTGCCTCTGGACTTGCCTTGGCTTTGGACTTCTAGGACTCAGACAGGGGTACAAAGTGTCAGTTGTTTTAAACCACCAGCCTGCAGCCTCAGCTCTTCAAGTGCAGGTAGGAACAGGCAAGGAGGATGGGCCTCAGTGCCAGAAGCCAGCAGTGATGACTACTGACCTGCTCTACTACACGTGGGTCCAGGGCCTTCCCCAGTCCAGACTAGCTGGGCCCTGGGCCAGGTCCAGGCACAAGCAAGTGCTCTTCAACATTCAATATCCTACCTGCCCTGGGGAGCAGACTGCAGTGGCACCTCCAAAGCAGCAAGGCCAAGGTGAGGTGTCACAGTCTGGGCCTGGAGAGGGTGACAAGCCACTCTCTTTGCCTTGCACTCTGGTCTGGGCTCAGAAAGCTCCTATTCCTGGGAGCACTGACCCTAACTCTTACAGGCTGGTTCTCCCTTCTTAGCAGGAGGTGTTGCCTCTCAGGCACACCCTTGCCACTCCTGCCCCCATCTCCTGGAGATACCAGGGTTGAAGACTTTATGGCCCGAAATAGTTTGGGTTCACTGGTCTAAAACAGCATAGTGCAGTGTGTTGGTGTCCTGAGGTTTTCCCCAACACAGCTCTGCGTGGAGTCACCTGCTCCCTGTTCACAAGCAGCACTCATCATTCAAAAAGCTAAAACAGAAGGCTAAATCAGGAGGATACTATAAGTTTGAGGGCTGCTTAGGCTTCAGAGTGAGTTGAAGGCCAATTTGGATTATAAAGCCCTATTCTATCTCAGAAAAAATTTTTAGGCTTCAGAGTGAGTTGAAGGCCAACTTGGATTATAAAGCCCAACTCTATCTCAGAAAAAATTTTTAAGGAGGAGGCATCTAGGGACATGGCTGAATTGGTCGAGTCCTTGTCTAGCATACACAAAGTCCTGGTTCAGTTCCCAGCACCACATAAAACCAGGCATGGATGTGTGTGCCTGTAATCCCAGCATTGGGAGATGTAGTGAGGAAGATCAAAGTTCAAGACTAAAATTCTTAAAGGATGGGGTTCTGGAAGGAAGGCTTAGTGGTTAAGAGCACTTATTGCTCTTCTGGAGGACCTGAGTTCAGTTCCCAGCACCCCTGTCAGGCAACTCAACTCCATTGGGGGCACACCGCACATGCACACACATGCACATGTACACGTACACATGTGCACACACACGTGCACATACACAATTTTCTTTTAATTAAAAAACAAATAAGATTAAGATTATCCTTGGTGCCGGGCAGCGGTGGCACACATCTTTAATCCCAGCACTTGGGAAGCAGAGCCAGGTGGATCTCTGTGAGTTCAAGGCCAGCCTGATCTACAGAGCGAGTTCCAGGACAGGCTCCAAAGCTACATAGAGAAATCCTGTCTTGAAAAACAAAACAAAACAAAAAGATTACCCCTGGCTACATAATGAGTTCAAGGCCAGCCTGGGCTACATGTGACCTGTCTTAAACAGAGAAAAACAAAGCAAAACAGAAACAAACAGACTCCAGTGGATATCAGGTATGANGGGGCTGTACCTGTATTGTCACCTACTCTTAGACACCCCATCTATAGGGGACTGAGGCCATGTAGCCCATTGACTTGAGTGGTGGAGACAGAGTCCTAGTCTCACCCACACACCTGCTCCAGCCTGTGTCCCCTCCAGCTGCCCATAACTCGGTTTCCAGCTGATTTTATCACTGGCATTTAGGGAAAGTGAAGTCCTCCCTGGAGAAAGAGCATTTGTCCAAAGCAGCTTTTGGAGTCTGGGTTAAAATCCTCTGGGAAGCTCCAGGAGAGAAAATGTGGTTTTGATTTTCCAGAGCAGGCTGAAGCAGAGCTCAGTCCTCGCCCAGACTCAGCAGGTCTGCCCTTGCGCTTCCCTCAGGGCTGGGGAGCNCCAATCCGGAGGTCAGGACACTGGAGCAGTGGCCTGGTCCACCAGAGGTACTTCCCCAACTGGCCCCAGCCTTAGACAGAACCAGAATCAGCNGTCAGAACTCAGTTGGGCCATGATTCAGATCATGAAGGAACCTGGATAGGGAATGGATTTGCCCCATAGTTGGGAAGCTCAGTACTGAGCCACCCCTCAATGGAATCTGGGGACACACTCGATCCTGGGGCCTTTCTAACACTTGTATAAAGAGGATGCTGAGCTAAAATCCTGGGTCCAGCACACGTCTGGGTCACCCTGTATCTACCCTCTCCTCAGCACCCATTTCTGGCTTATTACTTACAAGTGCTCTCTGAGAAGGGCACCCTGCATTCTCCCCAGGCCTTATCGTGAACCCTGGGGCCAGGAAGACGACAATATTTCCCTCTGTGCTCCTGGCAGGGACCCACGGGGCTAACACTGCTGCAGCTGGGAGGCAGGCTGGAACCGCCAAAGTCCTGATCTGAGCCCCGGAGCCCCAGTTCGCCCTGCTCTGTAGCTCAGGACTTAAAACTCTGCTCTCTGTTTCCTAGTGGTGCCCAGTCTTCCAGACTGAGGGCTCAGCCAGTTGCACCGAACCCCTTGTTTGCAGCTGTGCTGGGGCCGAGACTTGTCTTTTGCTGTGGACAGTCTCCCTCTGGTTGCCTCAAGCAGGGTCACATGACCGCCACTTCCGAGTCTGAGCTGTTCAATGGTTGAGCAGCCCTAGTTTGCAAAGAACTCCATCCATCCATTCCTGAACCTAGGCTCACAGATCCCCAGGGATACAGCCTGGNGGATACAGCTTGAAGACTAGATTTACAGACTAAGAACGAAGGAGGATTCGTGGCCCGCGCTCGGGCTTCATGCAAATGAGCCCGCTCAGCCTGTTTTGTAACCAGAAGGCACAAAGACACTGAGGCAGGGAGCGGCAGCTCCCACACACAGATCTGCGCGCCCGCTGCCTCCCACGGGCCCTGCGGAATTAGCTCGAGAATGGGAGGAACAGGTGACAGGGCGGGCGCCCTCTCTGAGGGGAGTCAGCTCCTCCAAAATCTCCAGGGTGTGCGGAATGGGAGGCGGGGGCGAGTGCTGCGAGACCCCATCAAATAATTGAAGTGTAATTTGTCTCCTTTTCAAAGGAGACAGAGCTGGCTTGGTCCCTGCTTCACAAAAATATGACTTTTCTGCCAGATGGGCGCAGGACGCCCACCTCTGCCGCCGTTACAGTTTCTGTCTTCCTCTGGCGACAGCGCCGCTAACTCCCCCGACACCCCATGCATTCCTGAGGAGATGAAAAATGCCTCACTCAGCCTGGGCCTGCAGAGGGCTGCCTGTGACATCCATTCTCGCCTGGGGCTGAGGGAGCAGGGAATGGTGTTTAATGAAAGGAAATGCTCTAGCCGGCAGCTTCCTGCTCTGGCTGCCTAGCGTCCCATCCAGTCTCTGCAGCGCGCCCCATCCTTACAACGCCCGCCGGTTTTAGCAGCCNCCTGCACCTGGACACAGAGGAGGGCAAGTACCAGACGCATGTCCAGAGGCCCTCACATGCATCCAGTGGCGTATGAGGGAGTCCCACTCACAAGAGTGTTTCATAAGGTCTGATCCTAGCACCCAAAACTACCACAGCCCCTTCTGTCAGGGCTCAGCGGATAGAGAGCTGTTACTGCTCAGGGACTCAAGGTTGTCCTTAGGAAGCCCTGCCTGACAGGGTCAAAGGGGAGACACTGCCCAGGCATGACTGAGGGTGAAGGAGTCCAAGGGCATCTGCAAAGAACCCTCTAGTCTTGTGAACACAAGCACACATTTCACCTGAGGCTACTTGACGCTCTAACAATAGCACCAAGTAGCTTAGAGGTGATTTCATCCCATTAAGTCCTACCAGGAGGAGGCAGCTCTGCTTGCCCTCATCCTTGCCAGCCTGGAACAACCTCCAGTGTTGATCCTCGTCTTATGCCTTGTTTGAGGCAAGGTCTCTTGTTGAGACCTGGGATTATGAGAGGCACTCTGCTCTACCAGGCTTAGTGTAGGTCCTAGAAGTCTGACCTCCAATCTTAATGCTTGCATGGCAAACATTTCATTTATGGAACCATCTCCCCAGCCCTGTTTTCATCTTCTACACTTGGCTGTCCGGCAGGTGGCATGTCTTTATAAAGGAGGAGGGTTTAGCAGAGCTTCCCATCATTTCTTGGTAGCTTATGGCCATTGGCATCGTCCTAAATTAAACCTCTTCGCAATGTGTCTGCTAAGCAGATCACCCCGTACACACACTACGGGACACTGATACTCCCTGTGTCACAGGATAGACATCACCTCAGATGACAGACAACAGCCACCCAGGCCTTCTTTGCTTCTTCTCCTGTCCTGGTTTGTTGTCTGTTACTGTGATAAACACAACCAAAAGCAACTTGGAGAGAAAAAGGGTTTATCTCATCATACAGTCCACCATGATGGGAAGTCAGGGCAGGAACCTGGAAGCAGGTACCTGGAGGCAGGACCTGAAGCAGAGACCACAAAGGAATGCTACTTACTGGCTTTCTCCTCATGCTCACTCACCTTGCTTTTAAAATACACCCCAGGACCACCTGCCAGGATGAGCTGGGCCTTCCCCATCAATCATTTTTCACCCCACAGACCTGATTACGAGCCGATCTGATAGAGGTATTTTCTCTCAATTGAAGTTCCCTCTTCCTAGATGGCTCTAGCTTGTGTTGAGTTGACAAAACACTAACCAGCACACTGCCTGTCAGCTGCTCTTTGCATAGGCTGCCATAGGATCCTTGGGTCCCTTTTGGCAATGAGAAGGAGCAATGTTGCTGAACTTCGTACTGCTACGGCCCAGCCTGCCACCACTTTATCACAGAGCCTCCGATGGCTCTCTTCTGCTAGAGAGAACATGTTCATGCACCATTTATCACCAAGCATCTGGCCTCTGCTCCAGTACATTCACAGATGCAGGGACAGACAGCCGTGACTTGACCTCCCTGAGCTCATAAGGCCATGTGATGCTCCCCATGTGATGACCTGCTCTCCATCCATATGGTAGATCATGGGTTCCTCCAGAAAGGGCCATAGCCAGCGTGGAACCCCCTGTGCATCCTCATTAGGGAGACCGCTGAGCTGTCTTACCTGGGACCAAGGGATCCTNTGGGACATGAGACTCTCAATGCTAAAAATCAGAAACATACAAGTCAGGGTGAGCTGTGCACCCCACTTTTCACTGGGACCAGTCATGTGAGAGGGTTACATGACAGCCAGTGGCTCTGCCTGCCTCACATGGTCAGATCCATCGGGAAAGAGCAGCAGGCTGGATCAGTCTACTTGGATTAACACAAGTTAAGTGATGAGCCCACAGATCTTGATGAGGGACAGCCCTCAGTGGAAACCTCTCAGGGAGCCATGGCTTCCTCAAGAAGCCTCCCGACCACAGGGCATGTTAAGGCCTTGTTCCTGTGGTTTCCTGCGTTTGTCCCATGGGACTGTTTCCTGCTGGACTGAGGGAATGCAGAGTAGGATCAGTCTCCTTCTCCTTTAAAGTCCAGTGCCCAGAACTGGATGGATGGATGGATGATGAGTAAATGGGTGAATAGATGCCATATGGTGGGAAGTGGGTGGTTGGATGAATGGAGAGATGTATGGATAGTGGGATGGGTGGGGGGGTGAATGGTGGGAAGGTGGATGGCTAGATGGATAGAGGGATAGGTGAATAGATGGATGGGCAATGGATGAATGGGTAGACGGATGGATGATGGGAAAGTGCATAGATGGATGAGGGGGTAAGTGGATGATGGCAGGATAGACACATGGAGTGCAGATCAGCCCTGTATAGCCCACTAAATCTTTGCTGATCATACGCTGGTGCGATTTCTGTTTCTATAGCTGAATGAAAACTCTGGGTAGTGTATAAAGGGTGGCTTAATGAAACCTGTACTAAGTAAGCATCTGCGCCACACACATCTCCTGGGCATCATTCTTGGGGGGCAGGTGTTGTCCTTTCCCTTTTTACAGATGAAGCTCAAGAGCCCAGTAACTTCTCCAGGGCTGTACCTGCTTAGAGGTTAACAGGAAATCCAGGCATCTTGTACCTCTCACTGCTGAAGTCCTCAGACCCTGGCATGTGTCTCGGAGAAGCTCTAAACCTCAATTGTTAGGGAGCAGCTAAAGCCAGGGTCTCCAAACCTTAGCCTACCTCCACCCTTCCCTCTGCTTAAGTAAGCACACTCCTTGGATGAACTGAGTGGCCCCAGGAACTGGGAGAGAAGGCAGGCTGTGGGTCTAACAGAATTCCCTGACAAAAGCAACTTAAGGGAGAAGAGTTTAGTTTGGTGTACAATTCCAGGGGAAGCGGATCGCAGCAGGGGAGGCAGAGGGGCGGGAGTTGAGGCAGCTGAACAAATGGCAGCAGTGGTTAGGGACCATGACTGCTGGCGCTCCACTGGACCTCTCTCCTTCCCACACAGTCCAGGTCCCAGGCACAGGGCCACCCACTGTTAGGGTGGGTCGTCCCCTCAATTAACCTAATCATGATAATCCCTCACAGGCATGCCCAGAGGCTAACATAATCTAAATAATCCCTCATAGGTATGCCTGGAGGCCTGCCTCCTAGAGGATTCCAGATCTTGTCAAGTTGACAATAACACTAACTACCTCAGCCACTTTGTGGGGGTGATGCGGAGGGTGCCAGGACTACTTGTACACATGAGAGAAAGGAACATGAACTCCCTCATCAGATATAGCATGGCAAAAGTAATGACAACCCTTTCAAGCAGTGCCCGATGGCCTGATATGAGGCCAGATGGGAAGGTGGGTGGATGGATGCGTGGATGTTTCCTTACCTGAAAATAGGTGTGGCTGCTGCTCTGATTGGAACAAAGTGAGACCATCCCTCCCAGCCTGTCCCCCAGACTCCAGTGCCTGACTCCACCTACACTTGGGAATGGTCCTCTAGGCAGGGCAGTTCCTCCCATGCAGCCTTGCTGCTCCTGGCATTCAAGATCTTGCTCCAGGGGCAGATCTTGGCAGCTGCACTTTCCTAGATAAAAGTCCATGATGGCTGCTGGCNTCTTCCCTGCCCCCGGCTTCTCGGCTGACAGAGAAGGCAGCACAGCCCTGGGGAAGATATACTCCAAAATAGAGGCTAGGTGCAGCAAAGCCGGAGGGGATATCATCTTCCCCTTAACATCCAACCCAGGAAGGATTGCTGACTGGCCGGCTGACCTACCCTGTTTGGGTTCTGACATCACCAGGGGGCAAGTAGGGAGGCCTTTCTTTTAACCAGTCTGGGGTTTTACACCTCTCTCCTAGCCCTGCAGNTCAGGGAAGCAAACAAGNAGGCACCCAATAATTGGGAATCCCAGCGCTTCTCACCAAGTTTGAAGGGGTAGAGACTAGGCCAGCTGAGTCTCCGGACCTAGCTGTGAGCTTCTGACTGGGCTGTATGTATCTCTGCTCCTATCCTGGGTTGGACGCTTCCATTCTGGACACTTGCTGGTCACTGGGAAGGACACCGACCTGCAGGGAACTCAATTTTCCTAAGTGTGAGAGCTAGTCTGTGTTTCCTGTTTGAATAACAAAGCCAGCAGTAGCCAAGGCTGGGCACAGCCAGCTCCTCCCTCCTGTGCTGTCCCNATCTCTCCCCTCCAACCCCCTCTACTTCTTGTAATATAGGGAGCCCCATCCCTATACCCGCATTGCATCTGACCCCCAGCCAAAGAATTGTACTGTTCAAAGGACAGTACAATCTCCCCAAGATCCCTTCTGGTTCCAAACACAGAAATTAGTACATGACTTCATCCATCCAACTCTCTGTCCCTGCTGTCCAGATCATCAGAGCCCTGTGTCTGCCCAGGCCATAATGGCAGCCACAGTGCTGGCCACCCGGGCCCACTGGTCCTGCATACAAAGCACCCGGCTGGCCATTATCATTCCGGGGCGGAACTCCGCTTGGCCTGTGTCTCATCGGTCACTCAGCAGCCCTTAATGACCTGTCAGTTCCTTGGCCTGCCATTTTCTGTCTAATTAATTCTTTTATTGTGCACCGGATAAAGAAAGACAAAGGCCTTGCCGGCAATAATGATTCATTAAAATGCAGTGCCTTCCCAGCTCTTGGCCCAGCACCAGCCGCTCCACCCGCTGTGGGCATGGTTGCCTGCACCCCTTAACCCTTTACAAGGTTCTCTGGGCTAGACATCCAAGAAAATCTAGATGTGAGCTAGTCCAAGAACCTGGTGTGGGAGGGGTCTCCTGAAAGAGAGACACTTCTTCAGGATTGGTGTAGGGGGCCCAGATGTACATTGGGGGATCCAGGCCCTTTCGGGGAACAGAAAGGCTTAGAGAGGGGCACCTGATACTGGACAAGGATCTAGGGACATGTGCCCTCGAGACGTGGCCAAGACAGGAAGGAAGGAGCTACTCTAGAGGTCAGCCAGTGAGCCACACATTTCAGGCTTGACTAGTTTATCCTCAGGGAATTTCACCGAGGCTATCAACATCCCATGGGTGTGGGGGAAACTGAGGCATGGGAAGTAAACTGGTAAATGGCAGCTTTTCTAACCACTGTTCCATCTTGCCTCCCCTCAGGAAGCTGTTCATACGTCTGGATGCTGTGGGAAGGAGACAGGCCTTGGGTGGACGGTCTTCTGTCCTGGGAATAGGCAAGGAGGAAGCAGCAAGGCTATGGCTATCTTGTCCCTACTGAGGACGTGCGCCGACTGCTCCTTCTTTGCGTTTTCTTACTTCAAACCATCCACCTTATTTTGCACATGAGCAAAAAGATTCTCAAGAGGTCTGAGGGAGTGACAAAAAAAAAAAGTCATTCTCAGTGATAGGTGAGGAAAAGCAAGACTCTTGGAGACAGCCATGTGCTCCATCTGGAGGCAGCAGAAGATGAGGTGGCTCTGAGGGACCTGGGGTGGGGGTAGGTGAAGCAAGCATTCACTCTCACACTGCTCTATTCTGAACCCCTCTCATCTACAGACAAAACAATAGCCTCTGGATACCCATCATGCCCCAGAGCTGAGAAGGTTTTGGCTCAAATGACTTGGGGTTACAGGATGCCCTAAGAATCAAAAATTGGTGGTTGTGGTGTTGGGGTAATATCCCCTATTGATCACAGCTCCTGGAAATGTCAGGGCACCCCATGGGGAGAATTCTGGCTGAGGGACTGCAGGTCTGGGAGCAGCCCCTTCAGTGGCAGTACTCAGGCTGGCAAAGCCAGTATCAGGTAGCCTTACTGGGTTATGGAGGTCACCTTCATACAGAAAACATGCTGTCCTATCCAGTCCTCCTCCCTCAGGACAATTCTTTGCCTGAGTGCCAGACAGAGGCAGTTTATCTCCTTGTCTTGGGCTCACACTGACCAGGATGTAGTATAGTGGGAGACTGGAGATAATGCCAGTCCACAGCCTACAGATGAGAGTCCATATCTGTCCAGTGCCTGGCAACTGGGACATCACCACCCAGAGCACATCTCCAGGGCCCAATGCCACTGACAGCAGCCCCAGCAAACATAGCGTAGGCAGAGGTGGGGTGGACAGAGAGGCTCAGTCCTTGGCAGGGCTGGAGTCCCTTGGCATGAGGTCAGACACTGGGAAGAAAAGAGGGGGAGGCAGACCCCATGTGACTACCTGGGAGAGTCTGGAAAGATAGGGACTGCCTGAAGGACATGAGTCCTCTATTATCAGGAACTGATAGCTGGGATGGACATGAACTTGACCAAACAGACACCAGCTCCCAAGAGCTGACACTACCCTATGAAGATCAGCGGAGGATTTTTTTTTTTTTTTTTTCCAATTTCTCAGATGCTGGGGTAGACAGGACCATTGCCCCCTTTCTTCTGAACAGGGCATTCTGCTCGATTGAGGTCAGAGCCAACATTGTTTTGCGTGAGAAAATGAAAATGAGGAACTTTTTGCTAGTCTGCCCCTGGGATGGGCTAATGGGATGGGTACCCCCTGAGAGAACGGGACTCCAAAGCTTGGACTCAGGGCGAAGCTGGCCAGAGAAATATTTTTAGACTAAAGCTATGCTGGATGCCAGACAATTTCTTCCTATGGACCAAGGTTACAGTACTCCGCCCTCCCCGACCTGTCCACCCCAGCCACAGCCTCAGTGTAGCACTGGGAGCCTCTAGGATACCTAGCCTTGGGGTCTGCCTCTGAGGTCTGGGTGTGCCAATGGGAAGCCACCGGCAGAGCTAGCCCCAAGTGTTGAGATGGAAGCAGGCAGGGAGGTACAAAGTACAGGGCATCTACAAGGAGAGAGGTGGGGTGGACTGGCCAGGACACTGATGCCCCACTTCATGATATGCAGATACAAGGAGGCTCTCGGGAAACAACACTCAGAATCAGGACGGGTTGGCAAGACAGACGGGCCCGGGCCCCAGGAGTTAATACTCAGGAGGCTCGCCAAGTCCTAACAGAACTGGCAGGGCCACCCGGCCCTTGGGAACCTGGCAAGCCCCAAAGCTAATCCCAGCCCAGCAGCAGGGCCTCACGGCTTTGTCAGAGAGCCGGGTGCCTGGGGTTCTCCTTGGTCTGGGGTGTCAATGAGAGAACTCTGAGGTCCATATGGGTTCAGACAACCCTTGGCTAGATGCGGGTCTGGCAGGGCTGGGTCCACATGGGCAGCAGGCTGTGAAGGCATCAGCCATCCATTAAACTGGTTCTCACAGCACCATTCCCCACACCTGGAAGCTTGACACACTCAGACCTTATGAGCTCTTATAAGTGCAGGTGACTTTCCCCAAAAGCTGGTCTTGGCACACCCTAGAGTTAGTCTTCTCAAAGTGGGGCAAGGGAAGTAGTAAACCCCCTCCACATTTGGGGTTCTTGAGAGGCATGGCTCCCTTCCACCCCTAGACCGAGGCCGAAGTCTACATAGCTGGGATGCAGCTGGCCCTGGCAGCCCCTGCTAGCCACATGCACCCAAGAGGCTTGGCAAGGGCCCCTTGCTGTCTCTCCTCACAACCATTTTCTCCCTAGAAACTTCCCTCTGAGCAGACAGCTCTGCCAGGCTCTCTTGGGATGGTTTTTCTCTGCTCCCAGCCTGGCTCTGAGCCAGGACACCCCTACCCCCTGAAAAAAAGGCCCATCAGCTTGAGACACGCCACACAGCTACCCAGATATCAGCCTTGATTAGCCTGGGAGGGAAAACGGCTTGGAATGGCCCATCTGGACCTGTGTTTGTCTGCTTCGGAGCAACCCCTAAAATGAGGAAGCTAGACAAGGCTAAAGGCATGGTGTTTAAATTCAGATCAAGTGATTGTGAGGGGGTGTCTGGCCATCTCCCTAAGATGAGGGGAAGCCCCTGCCTTGGGGAGTCTGAGTGGGCTCTGTACCCCCTCACAGTGGCCTGCTCAGGGCAGCTGGAACCAGACCCTGAGCAGTGTGTCACCTCCTTCCTAGGAATCTTCATGAAAGAACGCCCAGGCTTGAGAGAAGTAATACACAAAACATGCTCCAAGTAGATAAAAAGCATTTTTTTTTAAATTTCATCAAATTGATCTGTACAAAAGTTAGCATTGCTTGGTCAGAAAGTAGCGAAACACAGCAGGCGAAGGACAGCAAATGTCTTTCTGAATTCAATGCCAAAAAAAAAAAAAAAGATTGCTAAAAAAATGAGTTTGCTGTGGTTCCCACCCCCACCCCCAGAAGGAGATATGCTAAAAGAAAAAAAAAAAGACAGTTTTTTTCTTCTAAAAAAAGGTAGGAAAAGTAGAAAAATTAAAAAGAAGCAAACTTCTCAAATGTGATAAAATGTACAAAGTCTCAAAGGCACAAGTTTCTGTGAAGTAGCCGGTTACACACTTAGCACACAGCAAAGCGGGACAGTGAATGAAGCAGGTGTTACTTTCTAACTAGGAACCTAGGCAGGTTAGTGGAGGAGGCTTTCCTTTCACAGCTTGGTAAGCAGCGCCTGGTGCCAAAGAGCCAAGATTATCATGGTTCTGCAGCTGCCAACTTGCAGGAAATTCTGTCTTCTACCGCTTGGCACCACTGAGGGCAGAGATGACATTCCTGTCTTCCAATGCCCGACCTGATGCTGGTGCTGGACGTTTCATTCTAACCAGGACCCCAAGAGGTAAATTATTTCCTCCTGTGTCTGGTGGGAGCCTCCTGGGCCATCTGAAGGCCGAGTAAAGAGATGCCACGGGGTGCTGGACCACCTCCCTCCTGCCCTTTACAAATCAAGCTTCCTCACTTTCATTCTGTCTTAAATTCTACTCTCTGCACAAATTACTTCATTAATTAAAGATAAAATAATACAGAACATAAATACATCTTCAACAGCTTTCAAAACAGACATGTTTAAGCCTTAAAATAAAAATTACAAAAAAAAAAAAAATAAAATAAACACGAGAAGTGTTTGTCTCAGCCAAACCTTGCTGGGAAGAATTGTGGTAATGAGAAACCCCTTGATCTCACATCGGTCCCAAGAGATGTGGATGTATCCCGAGTGTCCACAGATGTGCTTTCACCATGGGAACAACATCCTTTGAACCCGGGGAGTTCTTGGCTGGGCTGGTAAGGATCCGGGGCCCCTTCTCTCCTTTGTCCTTAGCCGTAGCTATTTTCTCTTCTACTGAGATGGAAGACTCAGGAGCTGGTACCCACTCATCCAAACTGGAGAGTGACAGAATGGCTGTTTTGGAAATCACCAGTTACCTCAGAGAGAGAAGTGGAGGAAAAGAGAGCTCTGTCCCCTGGGAGAAGTTTGGATATCCAGAGGCAAAGGAACACAGGGTGACAAAGCCTGGCTTCCTGCAGATTCAGCAGGCACTTGACGGAGCGAGGCTGTGCCGGCTGCTTCCATCCTCTGCTGAGTCCGTCCGGAAGACCTCAAAGACCTGGCTTTATTTCGTGGACACTGAGTCCCCCGGGATGCAATAGCCTCAGGGCCGGGTCAGGGTGGTGTACACAGGCTGGTCCCAGTTGCTGCTGGGGCTGTGTGCAGGTGGCATGGAGAGTCCATTGAGCAGTGGTGAGGCATAGGGTCGGCGGGATGAGTGAAAGTAAGGGTACTGGTAGAGGCTGGGCGGGTAGCCAGGGTAGGGGCTGTAGTAGTTGGAAGCCTGCAGGTCAGTGTAGTCACACTGTGCACTGGCGAAGGAGCTGGCAGCCGTGGCAGAGGCGGCTGTGGTGACACTGGCCTGGGCACTGTAGGAGCCATAGTCAGCACGGCCAGGTGAGCCATGTGACTGGTCATTGTAGTGGGTGGGACTCAGCTGCTCTGTCTTGATATGTGGCCGAAGGGGTCCTGCCTCTGTGGGTGAGGCTGAGGCCGAGGGAGCTCCCTTGTGGGCCCACACAGGGGACGCTCCTATGCCAGTTGCCCCGGAGTGGGAGTAGGAGGTGCCCCCATAGGAGCCAGAGGCAGTGGCCTGGCTGGGCTCTGTGGGCAGGGCTGAGTGGCCATTGAGGGGTAAGTACTGGTCAAACTCGTGGACATCAAAGGTATCCATGTTACTGATAACCTCGCTGCTGAGCTCGGAGATGTCCACATTGCTGAAGTCGATGTTCTGGCGTGCGCTGTCCACCAGGCGGCGCCCTTCCAGCCTTAGCTCTTGCTTGCCTCCACTGCTGGCCTGATGCAGGTCTGTCTTGGGGGTAGTGGGTGGGGTGGGCGGCCCATGGGTCTGGCCTGAGGAAGAGAGTATATTTCAAGGATGAATGCCCCTTCTGTGGGACCAGGGTGGAGCTGGTGGGTGACACCAGGAACCCTGGTAACTGCCACAGGTACGAATCAACAGCTTTTTGTTTCCTTACCTTCCCAGAAATTCCTGCAAACTCAGACCTAGCCCTCACTTACTGGCTGAGAAAATTCCGTTATGCACTCTGCTGTGGGAAGACCCAAGGCCCCTCCCTGAAGATTTGGGTGGGGGATGGAAGGTGGCCAGCCGGCCCCACCAGAACTAGCATTAATGGGGCACTCTTGGAATGCCTGGCCCTGGGCACAGGACCAAGCTGAACCCACACAACCCCGTTCTTCCCCCAACACAGCCGAGTAAAGGGAAGCTCACGGCCTGCCTCCAGCTTCACTGAGGCTGCTTGGCTATTGGGACCCCACCCACCAGCCTAATTCTGGGGCTGTTGACCCATGCTACTGTCATTGAAGAGTGGAGGCAGATTGTGAGTGAGTCCGATTGAAGATACATATCTCCAGAGTGCTGGATGGGGCTATGCAGCCCCCTCCTTTTGAGCATCAGAAATAGCTATATCCAGAGGCCTTTTTAAGAGGTCAGGGAAGGTCTGGCCCTCTGCAGATTGCCAACCCTGGTGGGAAGACCTTCCCACACTCCAGGTCAGTTCCTACCCCATGCTAAGGGTCCTGGAGCCCCACCTGTGTGGTCACTGTGGTGGTGTGCATCACTGAGGACTGCGTCAGCTTTGTACATGGGACCACCAGGGTGGTGGCCCAGTTCCGTGCCAGAGTCCGAGTCACTCCGGCCAGCCTTCACACTCTTTCTTCGTCGTGGCTGGTATTTGTAATCTGGGTGGTCTTTCTTGTGTTGGACACGGAGCCTCTCAGCCTCCTCCACGAAAGGACGCTTCTCACTTTCACTCAGCAAGCTGCAGAAAACACAGGAGGGCAAGGATGTCCACAGAGCTCCAGGGCTGCCAAGGGCCCACCCAGTACCAGCACATACACTGCTATGGCAGTTGGCCTGGAGTCAGACAGCAGGAGCACAGGATAGGGTGCTGGAGAGGCCAGGACACCCTCCAGCGGGTAGGGTAGCCTGCCCTCATGCTGAGACTCCTGGCACTCGTGGAGCAGAGCCCACTAGGCCTGTGTGGTGAGGACTGTNTGTCTTTATAGTCCAAGGAACAAGCAAGACCCCGATTCTCCATCTCTCCTGAGTGTTCCCCCTTTCCGACCTTGTTTGCTCGTCCATCCCACCCCCCTCGCTCAGTCATTCTCTAGGAGGAAGACAGGACCCAGTGAAAAGTACACTTTGACAAAGGCTTCCTGGGGGCCAGCTGTGACTCGGGGCAGCTGGGATTGCTGTCCTTTCAGTCTCAAGCTTCCAGCAGTGAAGGCAAAATCCAGGAGACTCTCCTCTGAGCACACACACACCCTAAGAAATCTCTGGGCCTTGCACCTCTGCCTGCGGGCAAAGCTGAGATAAGGGCAACCTCGCTGTCCTGCTCAGCCCAGAGTTACTAACGTGGACTGTTCTAAACTCAAGTAGAAGCAGCTTGGGAGGTTTGGGATGCTGTGCTGAGGAACTTCTGTGCTGCTGTCTTCTTCAAAAATGCCTGCCTTTCTCATGCCAAAGTGCCCACTGAGCCTCTCTCACTTTTCACCCACTCTTTCTTTCCTCCATTCCAGGTTGGTGTGGCCTGGGAGAAGAAGTACCTGGGGACAGTACCAGCCAGCGGACCTGGACTCCNCATGGCTATCCGGAGTCCCAGCTTTTGCCCAGGACAAAGCTGCTTGACGCCTGCCCCTAGACCTGCAGGCCATGGTGGGCCAATCAGAGCTGGGATCCCCAGTTCTTCAGTTCTCAGCAGGATTCCCCAGGAGGGGAGAAAGTGCTGGAGGGTCACACTCCAGGCACTGGCCTGGGTCCATCTCCAAGGTCCCACACCTGGTCTCTGGTCTCTGTCGACGAAGGTGTTTTTCCACCAGACCCACCCTGGAACCAGCCCAGGAACACAACCCAAGCTTGGGCACGACGCCACCTCCTTCAGCCCTTTACATTCCCCTCCTCACCCAGAGTGTCATGAGTCCCCACACTCACCGCCACAGCTTGCCCAGGGTCTTGCTGAGCTCTGCGTTGTGGAGATGCGGGTACTGGTCCGCCAGCTTGCGACGCGCCGCCTGCGCCCACACCATGAAGGCGTTCATGGGCCGCTTCACGTGTGGCTTGGCCTTGAGCGTGCCGCCACCGCCGCCGCGCACGGGCATAGGCACCAGACTCCAGTCATAGCCCTTAAGCACCTGTGACACGGCATCACGGATGCAGGCTGGGAAGCGTTCGTCTGCTGCCTCAGCAGAGTCCCCTCGGCCGCCGCCCCCCGCGCGGCCCAGGCCCTCCGATCCCGCAGGCGACGGCGGCGAGTCGGAATCTGAATCCTCCACGTGTGACATGGAGCTAGCGGTGCCAGACGGGCTGCAGGGCGGCTGGGCGCGGGCCTCACTCATGTCCAGCATCGGGGCCACGCGCGGAGGGGTGCTCAGTGGGGATGGACGCAGTGGTCGCGCCCGGTCACGCTGTGGACGGACACTCTGGAATCCAAGGTTGCCACGCAGGACCCAATCTTTGTCCCCGCTGCAGGCAACTAGCTACTGCTCCTCCGCCGCTGCAGCTCAGTCTCAGTTCTGGGACCCGCAACAAGTTTCTTTAAACCTTGGCCGAAGCCCCGCCCCTCCCGGCCCGGGTTGGCAGGCGCGCCCTCCTCGAGGCGGAGCTTGGGTGCCCCGCCCCTAATCCTAGGAAGCGGACCCCGCCCCGCCCTCCGCACCACGTGGGCCAGGCGCCCCCCGCAGCCTGATCCCTTGACTGAGGCAGGGTCAGAGGGCTAAGGGTGACTGACTGCCCAGCGCCGGGTTCTCTGCAGCGTAGCTCGACTTTCGGGCGGCTGGCAAGGATGCTAATCCACAGGGTTCCTGAGCCCAACATCCCTCCCTCCACTGTGAGGCTCGAATCCGCTATTTCAAACAAATCTGGGTTCTGCCCTCAGGGTGGCGCAATGGCAGGAGCCACCAGGTGACCCTGGTAACTCATGCACCTAGGTGAGCTGGAGGATCCCGGGGCCGGACAAAGGCGGGAGGACGGGGGCGCTGGGCGGGGCTGCGCAGGTCGCGGCTGCTGAGTCCCTAGGGCGGTCGGCGGATGGCCCGGCCGGACGCGGGGGCCCAGGTCTTTCCGGGTATGACCTGCGGCGGGGGCGCGGAGGCCCTGGCGGGCGGGCCTGGGTGGTCTGGCGGAGGCGGAGGCCACGCCGGGCCACTTCGCCTCGGCGCCTGGAGAGAAGGAGGAGAGCGCTCAGGGTTGGAGAGGGGACGTTCCTCCTGAGGCCAGCTCCAAGCAGCCACTCCGAGCCGCGCCCGAGGTCGCCCCCGCGAGTTGGCTCCCGGCCTTGAGGGCTACAGGGCCGCTAGGATTCTCTGGCCAAATTCAATGGAGACGACGTATCTGCCACCCTAAGCTGTAGTTCTCGAGATCCAGGTGACCCTAAAGGAGGCCGCCTGTTTCCCAAACCAGTGGATGCAGCAGCAGGTATAACCCGTGGCCCCTGCTGTTCCACCTCAGGGGCTCCTTTTCCCAGAAAAAACGAATTGGGAAGTCTATCGGGTTGGGGGTCTCATTGCGCTTAGCGCAGGACTGGCCTCCCATCCCCAGCTCCAGCCAAGGCATGAGTGGTGCCCTAATCTCCGGGTCTGGGATCCCAACTTCAGGCTTTCCCTGCAGACCCGCAGTCTTGCTTGTGGAAAGGGCCAAAGCTGTGCAATTGTGGCCTTGGGGCATCTGCAGTTCCTGCCTGGATGAAGGAGGTCCAAGTCCCTGCCACCTGCTGAGGGGACCACTAAGGAAGAGAGGCTACCTTACTTAGTTGTGACTTTATTCTAGTTGTGCCCGATGTGTGTGTGTGTGTGTGTGTGTGTGTGTGTGTGTGTGTCGAGTGGGTGGAGAGCTGGCTGCCATTATCTGCTGAACTCCCCTTACTTTAACTGTCACCTGTCAAGAAAGACCTTTCTCTATACATCTGCAGTGGCTGTCCTTTCCCTTAGGGATCCTTCCATTCAGGGTCCCACCTCTTGGGAAAGAAGTGTCTTGGAGGCATAAAAACCTCCCCCCCATCCCCTGCTGTCTAGTGCACTGTCATAGAGCCATCCATACCAGCAAAAGACGTCTAAGAGGCATAGCTGAGGATGGAGACCCCGAAGGTCTCAGGTCCCAACCCTGCCTCCATAGACCCATGCCCTCAGGCCTCTGCTTTGCTATGAAAACACAAAACTGAGTTCTCATGGGTACCCCAGAAGTGCAGCTTCTTCCTGACCCCCACCCATGGGGCCATAATATACTCACTCCTCAGATCCCGGACTGCTTGGACCCTTGGAAGAAAGGAGGTGGAGCTTATCCTGGCGCCACCTGCAGTTTGAACTTTCCTATCACTGGAGGCTCTAGTGACTCCCTGACCCCCAGAGGACTGGTGGTCATTCCTTGTTAGTTATGCAGGTATAGGCCACTACGGGCTGCCAGGAGCTGACCCAGTCCTGGCCAGTACATTGGCACACAAGTGGTACCCTGAGCTTTTCCAGGCTTTGTTCAGAATTGAGCCCAGTACAAGCCGTGGGCACACAGGTGTTGCTCCAGGCCTGTGCCAGGCCACTGTTGGGTCATCTGGAAAGGCCAGCACATCCTCNGGGTCGTTAGACCTCTTTCAAGCTGACTGGTTCACATCCTCAGCCACTAGGCAGACCCTGAACAGNCATGAAGGTGTGGCTTCTGGGAAGAAATCTATTCAGGGTGGGTTCATGTGTTCCCTAGGACTGGTTAGGCCTAGGCCTCCCTAGGACCAAACAGTCGGGACCCTGCTTCATAGTCCCTGA
The DNA here is from genome assembly GCA_001675575.1 of Neotoma lepida. Lineage (NCBI taxonomy): Eukaryota > Metazoa > Chordata > Mammalia > Rodentia > Cricetidae > Neotoma > Neotoma lepida. The sequence continues at coordinate 110,008 of LZPO01027425.1, read as the reverse complement.
CTTTGGAGATCCTCATGTTGAGGGCAAGGAGGCAGCTAGTCCTCCCTTGAGATGCTCCTTGTAGGGAAGAAGACTTTCAGAAGGGTGGTTCCAGAAATCTCAAGGATGTGATGGTTCATCTGAGATCTGAAGTTTGCTGCTTCTATGAAAGGAGAAAAGAGGAGCCCCTGTGGGTGGCATCATGTGCAAAGGCCCTGGGGCCCCAAATAGCACAGGCCATAATGATAATGCAGGAATCTGCAGGTCTTTGAAACTTGCATGGAAACTCTAGGGACTGCCTCTCCATTTACCTTGTGGGCCACTGGACCTTGTCTAGGTGTGGACCAGTTCCTCCTTCTCTTCACTTCTCTTCCTGCCCTCACCCTCCTCCTTGGCTGGTGCTAGTTTTTCCCCAGTCTACATGACCTTGCCCTGGCCTGGAACTTCCCCATTATCGTGTGGGTTTTGCAGTTCTAGAGTGAGGATCTCATTGGCTAAACTTAGTCCAGGTGCCCATTCCTAGACTAGTGGCTCTGGAGCCTGGGAAAGGGTGATTGTGGAGGTCTGTAAGCCTCAGTTTGGCTTGTATGCCCTCAGCCCTGGCCTGGTTCTCCCTCTGCCTCTACATCCAGAGCTGTACTTCAGGCAGCTGGCAGGGCATCCCGGCACAGCCATGGAGACTTTTAATTGCTGATGTTGGCCTGGACGAAACAAAATGTGCAGGCAGCGAAGGGTGAACTCAAGCAGGGCTCTGTAGACTGTTGCCCTGCCCATTGTGTTGCCAGAGGCAGGAGAGGGGGTCAGTGGATCTACTTGTCACTTCCAGAAGGCTGGCCTCCCAGTAACATGCTCAGGGCACTAGGCCAAGCACTCAGCTTCCCACCCCCTCTTCATTCAGTGGTCTCAGGGACACTGTCAGAGCTGGCTGCAGTGGAAGTTGCAGTTGAGGTCAGAGCTAGTCCCTCAATAGAACCGTCATCTATAGGGGAGCTGCTCATGTCAGTACCTACTCCTCTCTGCTGCCCCATGGTCCATCTCTCAGACCTGCAGGAGCAGTTTGCCTGCCATACCACATTTGCCTACTCCTGTGTCATGCCATGCTATACTGTGTGTCCCCAGCATGCCTCTGGCTCCAGGGAGGGGTGAGCATGCTCCCTCTAGCTCAGCAGCATCTTTGGTGTTTGTGGCCCTTAGGACACCCTGCTGGGATAGTCTCAGTTTGAAAGGATTCTGGAAAGGGGCTGTATTTTAACCCATGCAGTAGAGTCCAACACTTATCTTATGCAATGTGACAGATGTGTGCAGAGGCCAGAGATGTGTTGGGAACAGCTGTTGTTTCCACTGCTTTGTCCTGTTGCCTCTGGTGCTCCTNGGTCCTTGAATTTCAAGCTGGACCCCCCTCCTTCACCCTATCAGGGCCCTGGGTGGAACTGACTCCCAACAGTATCCAGAGGGTCTTGGTACTTCCTCCTCGGCACAGGGCATTTGGTGCTTTTGAAGTCAAAGCCATCCTCAGTAGGGTCCTCAGGGCACTCAAGCAGCTTTTCCTGGGTGGAAGTGAACTCCATGCAGCCCTCAGCAAGGGTGTCAGCATCTGTTACTGGGATGGTGAAGTCTGGAGAGAGTATCAACATAGGCTAAGCTGGACTTAGAAAGGCTCATTCTGACACTAGACACTTGGATCTCCAGCCCNATGCCTGGTGCTCATCCTGGGGACCCCACCCCACCCTGATCCTGGCCTTTCCCCATCACCTACTCCATGCCAGAATCCTGAGTACTGAGCTCCCCGGAAATGAGAAATGAGGGTCTAGAGCAGACNTCTGCGGGGACTCACTTAGTCTCTGTGTTCATCCCCCCAGGCTCCACTTCTCAGATCCAGCAAGGCTTCCTGCCCATCCATGGTGTCCACGGTTACAACTTTACTAAGCAGAACTCNGTTTCTGGAATAAACTGTAAAGCAAATGGTGACTTAGAATAAAAATGTAACAATGTAGCCCCTACAGCCCAAACCACTTCTGCCATGATTGAAGGTTCCAGATTCTTATCAGTGCCCGGAGCCAATTAAACACACCACTAAATGGCTTTTGGCCGTCTGGTTTGCATTTGTTCCCTTGAATGTGGTGAGGGAGGTTTCAGTTAGGTCACAGTAGGGCATACACTGTGGTTTGGGCTGTTTGTTAGGCAGCATTAGTGGCTGACACAGTGACAGTACAGCTCTGTGGGCAGAGTCCAGCCCATGGCCCTCTGGGTTCTGACCTCTGGGCTGGGGCTTTCCAAGAATTCTTCCAGTTCAGATCACAGCTCACAGCCGTGTTCTGCTGTAGGGCCCTACCCCAGACATTTTACTTCCATTCTACCTTGAAGTCACAGCTGCTGCTGGCACTCAAGGCCTCGTCTCCCTGGGGTTCAGGGGGAGCTGAGGCTGCAGCAGCAGAAGTACAGTAGCCAAGAGAACAGCCACTTGTGAGTCACAGCTTCAGTCCAGCCAGCAAATGGCATGACACCTGCTCACTGCCGCACCTGCTGGTCTCTGACGGGTTTTGGCCAGTGGACAGTTGCGGGTGTGTGTGTGTTGGGGGGGAACCAGCCTAACTGACCACTCTTCTAGGAGAAGGCAACAGATGTGGAACCTGCCCCCCTTCCACAAGCAGACTTCAAGACATGAAAAATTGGGGTAAATGAAGGGTGCACAATTATATTCAGCTCAAGCTGGGTTCTTGGGGAGCNAGAGACAGCTGCNACTGCATGTCAGGGACAATAGCCCTGAGACAGTGGGGACTACTGGGCTGGGGTGCCTGGGGACAGCTGGACGAGGTGCTGACAGGGAGCTCATTCCTCTGTGAAGCCGTTCCGCAGCTGCTGGGAGAGCTGCCAGCTAGCAGCGGGCAGTGTGCCCTGTCCCCATACCCATCTTAGCCACTGTGCTGGAGGCTTCAGGCAGCTAGGACACAGGACCCAACTGGGAGCGGATGAGCCCAAACCTCCAGAGACACCAGCCGGGTCCTGAACTGGCAGTCCCTCTTGCGATCCCTCTCCACTTTCCCTTCCTTCTTTTTGGAGCTCTTTGCCAGAAGCCCCGGGCAGCCCCCCACCCCCCCATCTTAGTTCCCTCTGGCCTGCCAGCTTGACTGTTTCTGTAGTTTTTGGCTAAAAGTGATGTTTAGAAGCCTGCTTCGTGCTGGTGGCCTCTAAGGTGACAGGAGCAAATCTCAGGGCCCCCCTGTGGCCCTCTCCTGTNCATGAGCCTCCAGCTGCTTAGCTCTGTCTAGGTTTTGCTTTCTATGTGGAGCACAGCTGAATGTAGACTAGGAGCTCACCGCCAGATGTTCAACACAGACAAATGTGGTATAAGCCACAACTTACTCTAACAAGTAGAAGCGATGTCTTCTAGGTGATTGTGAAACATTCCACTTAAGGGGCTCCTTCATAGCTTTTGTTTACTTTTTNAAAAAAATTTCGTTGAAGCTAAGTATGGTGATATACATCTGTGATTCCGATACTTTGAAGACAAAGGCAGGAGGATGGCTTCAAGTTCAAGGCCAGCCTGAGCTACACAGTGAGACGTATCAAAAAGAGAGAAGTGAAATTCACATAAACCAAAGGATTCAGTGGCATGTAGGATNTTAGCATGGTCATGTATCCATCTAATTTCAAAGCATCCCAGAAGGAGTCCCCATGTCCCCTTGTTTCTCCCCCACCCCTTGAAACCACGATTTCATCTTTCATAANGGAAGTGCCTCTTCTACAGGTTTCCTACAACATGTCTGACTTGTCTTGGCTCGAGCATTTAGGGTTCATCCATACGGTAGCATGTTTGACTTCATTCTTCTTTATGGGTGAATAATACACCAGTGCTGTTTCAGTTTTTAAAACAGTCTCACAANTTAGCCCAGCCTAGCTCAAACTTGCTGCAATCCTCCTGCCTCAGCATCATCAGTATAGGATCACAGGTATGCACCATCACACCCAGCTTCCCAGTGTACTTCTTGTTAAATTCGGATCAGAAATGGGCAAGACACTAACCTCTGCTTGGCTCAACTCTGCCCCATGTGACCTGCTTGAAAGCCCGTTCCAGACAGCATCCCAAGAAGGCAGGCCAGGGACAAGAAACTTGAGCCACCGAGGACATGAGTTCCCTGCAGACTCTTCTGCTGGCCTCACCCACCGTGGGCAAACCCAGAGAGGAAGCCTAGAGCTGAGTCCCAGCCCCAGCTGGAGCGCTGGATGCTGGAACAAGAGGCCCATTTTATGCTCTGCACAATGCCCCATTGTGCCCTTCTGCAGGAAGGACAATGTTACCACTGCAAGGGGAAGCTGAGGACAAAGGGCCCTTTGTGAGGATGGTCCCCACCTGAGCAGCAGCACCCAGGGTCACACCTGATGGTAGACCAGTCCTTCCTCTCCTTCCATCCCCTGCACAGCGCTAGCTTCCAGAAATGACCTGGGGAAGTTGTGCAGGATTGAGCTGCCTTCCCCAAATGTCTCTGCTGGCCCATCCCAAGCCTGGCACATGCCAGTGAGAAGGAGGGGCAGGGCCAGGGGTTCCTATTGAAGGGCCTGGACACAGGAGACACAGGTCCCTTCCTTCAGTCTCAAAAGCTTTGAGACCTTGGGCAGATGCTGGCCTGTGGGAGGCCTGGCAGGTGGGAAGTATTTGTATTATCCATTGCAACATCTGTATGGGACATACTTCACAGCTGAGCTCCCAAGGGAGTGTTTCTGAAGAAAAAGAAAAAGAAACTTAAAAAAACCCAAACACTTTATAGGATGTATTTATATGCTAGTACTTCAGTATCAGAGAGACTGGAGACTGGGAAGAGTCCCAGCAGCTGCACACCAATCCTGACCTGGGAGAGGCTCACTGTGGGCATGCAGGGATCAACACTAAAGGGTTGTTTGACCATGCAAAACACTGGTAATTTATGTGTCAAAACAGCAAGAGCAAAAAGAAGGTACTAAAGACAGATTGTTAAAAATAGTAGAGATAATTCACAAAGGCACAAGATCTTTAATACATAAAGAGCTCTGAAAGACAAATGAAATCCTGCAACTACACCAGNTGTTCCCTAGAGCCCTGTAGTTTGCCTGAGGACCCCCAGGGCTGGTGGTGCCATTGCCCTGCACACACCTTTTCTCCTCTGCTGCAGAGCACCTCTCCAGTATCATTTGTGTGCAGGGCCAGAGTGGTCCCTAACATGAAAAAGCGGAGCTGCTACCAGGCATGTGGCCTGTAATATCAGCACTGAAGAAGACAGAGTCATGGGGACTATTTGTTTGTTGTCATTCTGAGCTATACAGTTCAAGACCATTATGAGCTATAAATAAATAAATAAATAAATAAATAAATAAATAAA
>LZPO01027425.1:82510-93134 GCA_001675575.1 Neotoma lepida | reverse complement strand
GTAGGGAGGTTGGAGGAGCTGGGAAGAGTTGGGGACACTGGGAGTGCAGCTCAGTGGCAGAGTGCTTGCCTAATGTCTTAGCCACTGTCCTATTGCTGTGAAGAGACCCCACGACCATGACAATTCTTATAAGAGAAAATATTTAATTGGGGACTTGCTTACAGATTCAGTGGTTTAGCCCAATGTCATTAAGATGGGAAGCCTGGTGGCAGGTAGGCAAGCACTGGAGCAGAAGCTGAGAGCTACATCCTGATCCATAGACAGAGAGTGAGAGAAACTGACCTGGCATGGGCTTTTGAAAAACCTTAAAGCCTACCCCCAGTAACCCCGGTGACACACTTCCTCCAACAAGGCCGCACCTCCTAATCCTTATAATNCTTTCCAATATTGCCACTCCATAGTGACTAAACATTCAAATATATAAGCCTANGGGGGCCATTCTTATTCAAACCACCACACCTAGCATGTGTGATACTCTGGGTTCCAGCAGCAGAACACCAAGCATCTGTCCAGTGTAACTTCCAAGTAAAGGACACAGTGGCAACAGAGCCTACTGCATTCCTTGGACGGAGCCCCTCTGCCAGTGATTTATGTCAAGGCACCCTTGAGCTTCGGATCCTAGGGTATAACATTTGCAGTGGTAGTTAATTAGAATCAGTTTTCATGCAGGAAAAACAANTCTTGCATCTGCTCATTCTGCAGTGTCTTTTGCTGGTCTGCAGGCCTTGTCTCACCCAGCTTTGCCTACTCAGTGCCTGGTGGCTGGTCCTCCTGGAGGCAGGTCCTTCCAACAGTGCCCCACGACNCACACTGCCCTGAGCTCGCAAGTGGGTTCCATTCATAATAGCTTAATATATAAAACCAAGTCAACNTTTTAATGCTTTTCTTTTTTGTGTGTGTTTCAGGTATTCTTTTGGTAAGTGACAATCATGCAGAAAAAACTCTGCGAGGGCTTTCCTTGTGTGTTGGGGTATGTATCTCTGTGCATTTCGGGGGGCTTATCTCATTGTTAAATACTTGCTGCTACCGCATTGCTNCTGGCTGTCTGGGTGTGGGGGTGGTTCTACAGAGTTTATTAGCAAGCTGGCAAGCCCCGAAGTTTGGCTCTGGTAGAAGTGGATAGCTAGGGTGGGTTGGGACTGGGGGCTTCCAGGTGAGGTACTAGGATGCCTGTAGCAACCGCACTGCATAATAATGGAGATGCTGGGGACTGGAGAGATGCTCAGAGGTTAACTGCACTTACTGCTTTTGTGGAAGAACCAGGTTTGGTTCCCAGCACCCTCATGGAGGCTAACAACGACCTTTAACTCCAGTTCCAAGGGCTCCAGTGTCTTCTAGCCTCTATAGGCACTGCACGTATGTGGTACATACATAATGCATACAAGCAAAACACTCGTGCATATAAAATAAAAATAAGTAAATGTTGGGGGNAAAATGGCTGGGTGTGGTAGTACATGCCTATAATCCCAGCACAAGGGAGACAGAAGCAGGCAGAGCTCTGTGAGTTCNAGGCCACTCTGGTATCCATAGCAAATTCCAACCCACCCAAGNCTGCATAGTAACACCCTGTCTCAAAAGAATAAAATAAAATAATGTAGATACTGAGAGTGATGACCAGAGAAAGCACTTGGAAGAAGTGCAGTAGGTCCCTCCCCGTGTGTGTCTTATGAGTGTCCAGTGGCCCACTGAGCCACACAGAGGTGTGTGTGTTCATAGAAAAGGGCTCTGGTGCTGACTAGAGATGCATTTCAGATCCTCCAGCCCATGCCAAGTGACAATCACTGGAGTCCCCAAGTGTCAGGGAGCCTGACAATCTGGGGACTTATGTCTATAAGTTGACCTAACTCTAAAATTCTGCAACAGAAGATGAGAAAACTGNACTTCNGGGGAGAGTTGGGGGTGGGGCAGGAGCGTCTTTACTGCCNNGCAATTCTATAGCCTAAGGACTCCATGGGAGGCACCTTGGCCCCACTTGAGCCTCTCTGTGCTNTACGTGTATCTGGGCCACACCCTGCCTACCCCATGTGGCTTCAGCCATGAGGCCTGAGTACCNAGTTGTTGTCTGACCTATGTTCTTAGCCTNGAGTACTGAGTNCTCCCTACAGAGCTGAAAAGGGAGATCCACTGNCAAACATGAGGGCATCCATCTGCTGCTACTATGTTTTCCCTCATCTTCAGCTCCCTGAGTAGGCAGATACCTGTGTAAAACAAAGCTGCTCCAANTGTGAGATCAAGGCTTTTCCCACATAGCCAAGGACAGTGTCAGCCGGGCTGCTCAGCACACAATGAGTCCAGGATGTTCATATCTGGTCCTTGTTTCTTGTATCAAAGTTCCCCAGAGAACCCTGTGTTCTCTGGGGCGTCAGGGAACAAACCCTCTTTTCTTGTCTGAAATTGCAACAAGGTTACTCTCTCTGGTTATGAATGTTGAAACCTTGCGGCCCTGACTCCCCTATCTGGATGGGATCCCTGCTCCTTGGTGTGGAAGATTCTGGCAATTACTGGTAAAATCAAGTCTGAGGCACTCTGGGTGCTCACTGCTAGCACTCCTTGGAGCTGAGGCTGTGTCACAGGGCGGACATGATGAGCAGTAACAGGTGCTCCACACATCTTCAGGCCTGTGCTTGGCAGTAGCTGCCCCATCTTGGAGTCTGGGAAGTGAGGTATCCCCAGGGTTCTAGGCACATATTGTGGGGGAGTGAGATACAGAGGAATTTNGGATCTGGGAGCCTGTGGTGTCACTGTAGCCCTGCCTTCCATCTTCTCCTTTGCTATCTCAGAAAACAAAGGCCCCTTTGGGGAGGTAGCACAGGGCAGGTGTCTGATGCACTGGGTTCAGACTTTTCTGGAGGGGCTGGAATGATGGCTCAGTGGTTAAGAACACTGGCTGCTCTTCCAGAGGACCAGGATTCAATTCCCAGCACTCGCTTTGGGACTCACAACCATCAGTAACTCCTGTTCCAGAGGATCCAATGCCCTCTTCTGGCCTCCATGGGCNCTGCATACCTATGGTACACAGACATATATTCTGGGCAAAATACCCATATGTATAAAATTAAAAAGACTTTTCTGGAGGCATCTTTTCTCNAGACCTGTGTTGCTACCCACTGGAGCTGGAGTCTCACAGTGAGCACCACTCATCATCCTAGCTGTATATTCTTAATTGTATCAGTCATCTCCATTTTACAAGGAGNCTTTAGTGAACTAAGAGCCGCAATGTGGAGCTGCCTGCTAGTGGTTCTCTGAGGGGCTTTATTACCTGAATGGGGGTTTGAAATGCACTGAGCTTCCAGANCCACATCTCTTCATGTGCATTATGTCTGTGTTTGTATCTGTTTGTTTATTCTTTTCCAGATAGGAGTCTTACTCTGTATTCCATGCTGTTTTCAAACTCCTTGTCCTCCTGCTTCAGCCTCCCAAATGCCAATCACAGGCATGCACCACTATGCCTGGGTTAACTAATTATATTAGTTAAAATGGAATCAGTACAAATGTCCATCCCTTAGTCTCACCAGCCACTCTTGGAGGGCTTGGAAGCTCTGTGGTGCTGAAAGGCGTGAACTCTAGAAGGGTCTTTGGATGGGGCTTCTTGGAGGGCACCTTCCATTCAGCTAGCAAAGGGGCTTCTGGCACCCCTATTCTTGGGCAAGAGTGAGCAGTGCCTCTTTGGCCAGAGATGTGGGGGACTGGCCTCTTTTGCACTCNTTGCCACCATCAGTGACAGGATTGTGGCTAAGGAGCCTAGACAGTGAGGTCCCATTTCTAGTGCCTTCCTTCATCTCAGACAGTCACAGCTCCTGAAACACTCAGTTTTTATTAGCAACTTTTGGCTGTCTCTTTAAGAGGCCCCCTTTGATTGTGGAAACTTTGGGTTCTGTTCCATCACCTGCCGCCATCCAGTGCTGTACTCCCATTTCTGCACAGATGCAGTTGCTGAGTGAGCTAAGGGTGTGTGTTGGTGCTGTTCTTTGGGTCCCAGGGAGTCCATGCCATTGGTCATCTGCTGTGTATTCTTTGATGCTTTTGGTTCGCCTGGGCAACATGCACATCAAAGGCCGAGTTAGAAAAGGATTCATCCTGTGCCCTGCAGACATAGGATACTTCTGTCCCAGTGGGACTGTGCTTCCTGATGTCTCTTCACCTGGCCTTCTGGAACTCACACTGGCCTGTGCTTTGGAAACTGCTGTAGTCTGCCAGGCTGAGCAGCAGGGCTTCGGGTCCTCTGAAAGACAGGGCTGCTCTTGGCAGGTGCCATTCCAGCACACATAGTACCTAGTGTGACTGCTGTCCCCTGCCTGCTGTCCCCTGTCTCTCAGCATGACTGCTATCCCTAGCTCATCCACTGTCCCTGGCATGGCTACTGTCTCTAGCATAGCCACTGTGTCTGGAATGGCCACTGTCTACCTTGGGTTCCAGGCCATGCCAAGCTCTGTGTGCAGTGTGAAAGAGTTCACACATAGAGGACTGTAACCTTGTCTCTGGGGCTTGAGTCCTATGTCCCATCCTCTAGGTTTCCTCAGTTTTGATCCCACACTAACTCTTTCTAGGCCTGGGCTGTGGGGGACCGGGAGCAATAGTATGACTACTCTGACTCCAAGGGCTATGATGGGAAAAGAGTGTCCTGCTATAGGAGCCACCTGCTGACAGGACTGGAGAGATCTTGTGAGAAGGTTGCATGAGAGACTCCAGCCAAGTAGCATAGCTTCCTCCAGTTTGGCTCTTGGGCTGTACTGTACGGTCTTCCAGGCCCAGATAGGGCAGTCCAGAAATCTAGCATATTCCAAAGGCCTTTGGAGTGTTTTAGACCACAAAAACACTTTGTAAGTTCTTTGATTATGATGTTTTCNGTGGTGGTGAATGGGGTGCAGGCCTTGACTTCCAAGTGATGCCCAGACAGTGTAACCCACACTTCCTGTTCTCTCTGCCTGGACCCCTTGGGACACCGAGTTTGGTCTCACTGTTTCTAGGCCANCCTGNCTCTGGTGACCATAAAGAAGGGGGACCAAGCTGCTGTTGGGTGTAATACTGTGAGAGCCCTGTGCCTCAGGAGCTCCCATCAGGCTTGAGGGGACTAGAAACCTCTGGTGTCCCTTGGGCCCCGTACCACCATGCAGGGCAGCACATGTCTAGTCGTCTAAGGATATCCCAGGTGTGAAGGTCCCTGGGACTCAAAAAAGGATTCTAGAAGACCCTGTGCCTTCTGTGTTTCAGCGCGACACAGTCAGGATAAGAATTGGACACTTTAGTGTTTGTGTGAGTCTGAGTTCCCTCAGTTCAGCAAGAAGCTGCACTGATAAGTGATTAGTTTGTCCTTAGCTGATGAGGACAAGGACAGGAGTTCTGCTGTGTCAGCTGCCTGGGCATAGTGTCCAGGCACAGGGACCCACAGAGGCATCTGCCTCGGGTCACACACAACCCATTAGCCGTAAACACAGCAGGAGTGTGGGGACAGCTTTAAAGCATGTAACCCAAGGAAGCTGCAAGCCAGTGGGTAGGCCACGGGGGAGAGAGGCCAGGGGTCTGCAGGAAGCTGATTGGCATGTCAGCAACCATGGCTTCCATGCAGCCAGGAGGGCCCAGGCTGCATTGCAAGAATGGTACCCAGAGATTATCTTGTGAATTCTGTTCTTTGCCACCATATCTGTAGTCTTTCCAAGTGGATGCAGCTCTTAATGATTTGGGGAGCTTTGTTCTTGCCAAGTGCAGAGTTCCCTCTCCTGTCACCCATCCTTGGCAGGCCCTGGGCTGCATGGGATGTTTATATGGACACTCCAACCTGGGTGTTTCCCTTCACGGCAGCACCTCCCGCCAGCCGTTGTGAATTAAATGCTCCATGTGACCCTTCACCCTTGCCGCTCTTAAATTCATGCTTTAAAAACAGCTTAATGAGGGGTTTACTGGCCCAATTGGAAGTTTTTATTAAGACCCATTAGTGAGTGAGCAGAGGCCGCCTGCAGGAAGTGATTAGCACAGTGGCCCGGCCCAGCAGGTTCCATGAAACTGTTTCCAGACTTGTGGCTGACACCGCAGTGGCCTGCATAACCCTCCGCTGCAGTTTCCAGTCCTCCTTTGCCTCCCAATCCCAGTGCTCAAGAAAGCAGTTTTCCTAATTAAGTTACCCTCACAGTCAGAGGCGGCCTCGATGGCCTGGCCAGCCTAAGCTCATGAGCCGCCATCAGCAAGCCAACCCTATGTCTCCTTCCTGGGGCCTGTCTCTGTTAACCTCTTAGTGTGTCACTAGGGGAAGAGTAGCCTCATAGAGCTCATTTCCAGAAAATGTCACCTCANGATGACAGCAGGCCCTCTGTCCCAACACCGTGTCCAGTCACATCCTTCATGGGAGCCCCCAAAAAACCTGGCTCCACCATGTGAGGGCCACTGTGTGGCGTGTTGGCCATGGACTGTCTCAATCAGCCGTTCGGTAGTGGCCTAGGGTCCGTGTTTACCCAAATGGGGACATAAGATCATATTCTTGTCTCCCTCTCTGTGTGTCTCTTCCTTCCCTCCCCCACTCCCCGTCCCTGTTCCTGTCACCCCCCCCACACACACACACATTTAAATCTAATGAAAAATCACTAACTGAATCTAAAAGTGTTTCCATGNGATGGCTCATGCCTTTAATCCTAGCAGTCTGCAGACTGAGGCATGAGGAATGCTGAGTTGCAGAGTGAGAACCTGTCTCAAAAACAACAACAACAACAAAAAACAGGGCTAGGGATGTAACTCAGTGGGTAGAGTGCTTGCCTAGNGTTTGGAAACCCTGGGTCTGAAGCATGCCTACAATCCCCACACTCTGGAGGTGGAGGGAGGTTCAAAGCCGTAGTCATTTTGAGGCCAGCNTGGGCTACTGCGTTCCTTACTCTCTTGTTGCTCACTCTGGGTCTTGCCTGGCATCTGTAGCTTCCACTTTCACTTCCGAAACATGGTTTCCTTTAATGAGCAGAGTTCTGAGACATTGAAGAAAGAGCTGTTTTACTGGAGTCCTGAGGCTGTTGGGTGGGTTTTACCTGGAGTTCTTCTGGCTTGCCTCTTAGTTTTATTTTTGCCAGATTGTTTGGAANNGAGGTGTCTGTCTGGTCCTGACTTTCCCACCAGGGTAGAAAGCTGTCTCCATCCCATCACTCTCAAGGACAGCAGAGCCCGGTGGACTTGGTCTAAGTCTCCTACAATATGGATCTGTCTGATTTCAAGGTTGTTCCTTTTGAAGNTACCTGTGGTTGCTGAGTGGCCTCACTCACCAAGCGGTCTGTCCATCTCGCTCTTTGGCATACCACCTGTCCGTGTCACTCTCCACATAATACCCATCTTTGCTTGTTTCTCTTCTGCTCCCCGTGGACAGAACACTCAGAAACTCTCTCTTGTGGTCTTGAAAGAACTGGTTTTATTTATCAGACTTTTAAGAAGTTAAATAAAAATGTGTTTGACGATGCTGGGAACCTGAGGGATTTGTGCAATGTTACTCGAGTGCTCCACCCTTAGTCACACCCTAGCCCTGATAGGTGTTCAATGATGACGCCTTCTAGAGCATCAGACTTTCCTTTTGTAGGTTGCCTTCTCCTGGAGGGAAAGGGCTCGTTCGCCAGTGTCTTGAGCTGACAGCTTAATGCATTTACTTTCTGTCTCTCTGCTAACAACAGCACACACACAGATGACCACTGCCCTCTAGCTGTGTCCCTGTCCACTCCAATGACAGCCATTGTGATTCTGTAACCTTCAGCACTGATGCCTCTTTGGACAAGTACCATTTAAATAGACAAAAGTGCTACATGATAGGGTGTAATCTCTTTTTGCTTATCAGCTTCTGGATTCTTTATACTCTGGCTAGACCGTGACCTAAAGATTATTCTTTTAATTGTTAAAAAAGAAAACATGTGCTTGGATTGCATGGTTTATTCTAAACAGAACTANAATACTGTTTTACCTCTGCTCACCTCAGATCCTGCTCTCCAAATAAATCCCTTTATCTCCGCTAGCACTTCTTCTGGTATTTGCATCCATATTTCTCATGTTAAAATGACTATTTATGCTGGGCAGTGGTGGNGCACACCTTTAATCCCAGCACTCGGGAGACAGAGGCAGGAGGATCTCTTGTGAGTTCTAGGCCAGTCTGGTCTACAGAGCTTCCAGGACAGCCAATGCTATACAGAGAAACTCTGTCTTGGAAAACCAAAAAAGAAAAAAAAATATTATCGGTATATGTGTGTCTGAGATGTGTGTATGAGCACNCATGTACTACAGCACACAGGTAGAGGTCAGAGGACAACTTTGTGGAGTCAGTTCGTTCTTTCTTCCTTTTCTTCCTTTCCTTCCTTCCTTCCTTCCTTCCTTCCTTCCTTCCTTCCTTCCTTCCTTCCTTCCTTCCTTCCTTCCTTCCTTCCTTCCTTCCTTCCTTCCTTCCTTCCTTCCTTCCCTTCTCTTCCCTCTCCTTCCTTCCTTCCTACCTACCTTTACATGATATTCTGGTTTCATTTCTGTTAGTCTGATAAGCTGTCCTGATCAAAGCAACCCAGTGGAAGAAATGTTTTATTCAGCTTACAGCTCCAAGTTATGATCCATCATTTCAGGGACGTCAAGGCAGGAGCTCAAGCAGTTTTCACATCATATTCACAATCAAGAACAGAGCGAGAGTAAAAGCTTCCGTGCTGTCTCTGGCTTTCATTTAGCTTTCTCCTCTCCTTCCCCTCNCCCAGAAATTAGATTTACTTGTTTCTTCACTCTTCAAGGAGAAGGGTCAAGGCCCCCTTGCCTAGGGAATGGTGCCACCAACAGTGGACTGGTTTTTTCCTACATCAGTTAACCATCAACACAATCCCCACGGACATGCCCCCAGGATGACCTGATCTAGGCAATTCCTCAATTGAGGCTCTTTCCTCAGGTAATTCTAGGTTGTAGCAAGTTGATATTTAAAACCATNTATCACATGTGTGTGCCGGGGATCAAATTCAGGTCACTAGACTTGCACATCAAACACCTTTAGCTACTGAGCCATCTTGCCAGTCCTTGAATCCGTATTTCTAATGAGGTGTGTCCATGGATTGCTCTTGGTGTGTCACTTTTAGATATTGTTTGTGTACTGTCTGTCACGAGTGACAAAGATCCCTCACATGCTCCTAACGCTGTTCTCAACATCTTAGCATATGTCACAGGTAAGATTTTTACACTTGATTTTAGCCCAATGACCCAAAAGTGATGCAGATATAATTGTTACTGATTTGTCACTCTGTGCATTATTGTGTCTATGCAAATATTGACTGCTGTGCCAAGTAGTGAGCTGTAACTTTTTGTCTGTTCACTTTTAGTTTTTCCGGAGTTGATAGTTGGCCCTGCTTTTGTGGTTTAGTTTTTCATCTCTGATCTTGTCTCACCAGCTTTTTCTAGTGCAACTGCTTAACTCCTCTTGATATTTTTATTTTATAGAAAACATATCACATAGTCTGTCATTCTTTCTCCCCACACCGTGGAGGTTTCTCTTCACAGGCTCTCTGGTATCACTTGCAGCAGATGCATTTTAGACATCTGGTTTTGGAGATTGCGGGGCAGGTCAGCTGTCATTGNCACATTCTGTCCCACTAATTGTTTTGCCCCTCGCTGTGTCCTAGAGATCCTTGCGATCCACAGGGATTGGTGTCATGCTAAAAACAAGTCTCTGCATCACCAACCGCCTTTTCCACTGCAACCTCCTTCCCTGCGCTGACACAGGATTCTTATGAAGAACCATCTGTCAGCCCTTTGCATGACCACACTCCCAGGGAGACACCTGAAAGCAGCTGGTCAATGGGATGCTCACCCAGCTTGCCACTATTTGTCGGAGGCAAGGCAGGCCATCCTGTATGCATGCTGCCTGTTAAGCTTTCCCCCGTGCAAGTGTTGTGTCCTGGTTGCACCAGGCAGCTGAGAGACTAGAGAAGTGCTTTGGTCTCTTCAGACACCATCAAGACTGCCAGCTGGCCTGGCACCTCCAGCACCTGGTGCATGTCCCCTGTGCTTCCTGGCTCCCAGGCCCCTTGCTAGCTGTGGAAGAACACTGCCAGCAAGCCTGACCTTTGCCAGTGTGAGGAACAGGAAGAGANTCTGCTGGCTGCCCCGGCTAGTGTCTGCATGCCAGTGTCTGCTGCGAGTGCTTTGATGTTCTGAAATGAAACTCTTAAAGAGGAAGCCGGACTCGGTGCTGTCACAATGGCATCTCTTGTGTGTGCATTTGTGGGAGGAGATGGGCACTGATGCTGTTTGGCTACTGCTAATGGCTCTCAAGTGTGAGTAACAGGCCCTTCTTGACAGTTCCTGTCCTCTGGTCCAGCACACTATGCTTCTTTCGAGGTATGCTCCCTATATGTGTTACAGGTGTCGGCCGCCTCTTAGGCATGTATCTCCATGGCAGGCAGACTGTAGCTGGTTTTCTGTTTGGTCCTCGCCATGATGAACGTCTCTGGGGCATTCATAGGTTGACTGTGAGGAGGAGTCAGAGATGCGCTTTACTATTATCGCTACTGTATGTGCGTGATGGGTGTGTGATGAGTGTGTGACGAGTGTGTGATGAGTGTGTGACGAGTGTGTGATGAGTGTGTGATGAGTGTGTGATGAGTGTGTGACGAGTGTGTGTGTGACGAGTGTGTACGAGTGTGTG
>LZPO01027425.1:56256-72215 GCA_001675575.1 Neotoma lepida | reverse complement strand
CACCTCACTGTTCCTTCTCCCTCTCTTCTACCCTCCCCCCTTTTTTGTTGGTTTTCCGAGACAGGTTTTCTCTGTGTAGCCCTGGCTATCCTGAAACTCTGTAGACCAAGCTGGCCTCGAACTCACAGAGATCCGCCTGCCTCTGCCTCCCAAGTGCTGGGACCACCCAGCACCACCTGACTCTTATTCTTGAAACAGGATTACACTAAGTTGTCCAAACTGGCCTAAACCTATTCTGTAGCTGAGGATGACCTTGAATTCCTGCCTCTATCTCTAGAGTGCTAGAATTACAAGGATGTATGTACCACGATGCTCAGTCTATGGATGCCGTTCTGGAGATCTTACCTAAGGCTTCATGCATGCTCCCAGTAAGTACTCTGCTAGCAGTCTCTCATAAACATGAGACATTCACTCCTTAGAAGCATCTGATCTCATGTGTGGTATCCAGTGAGAGTGATTGCTGGAGCGACCTGAGCCTTTTTCCCATACCCTAAAAAACAGCTCTGAATGGAGAGCTTCTCTAAGCTGTTTTGAGAAGTTGTATGGTACGATTCCATATGTACAACTTCCTAGGTACAACTGGTTCAGTGCTCAACTATGTGACTGGAAATGAGAGAGGCAGACACTGAAGTGAANGTTCTAGAACCAGCTGTGTGGCACCACATAAAAGCAGTCCACACAGCGCTGTCACTCAGGATCCCTCACAGGCCTCTCCTGACAGCTGTCTGATAAGACACTGGTGAAACTGTGCCCCTCTTACCCAAAGCATGCACTAGGCAAGGACAGAACTGTCTGAGACCTGGACAGTAGGCAAGACCCTCCCTAGCTGCCCCTGTAGAGAGGCCTTGGCTTACAGGCACGGGCAGTGGGACGGGGCTGTTCAGAATACTATTGCACAGGGTGGTATTTGTTCACAGTTGTAGCTGTCTGTCTCCTGTAGAAGATGCCATCCCCTCTGTCCACAGCATAAGAATTTGGTACACTGGGCAAGAGTGGCCAGCTACCCACCCACCCTCACTGGGTCACTTGGCCCCTGGCAATGTGCTAGTTATTTATTTTTTCTGGGGACTCATCTCCTGCCATGCTGAAGCGGCGAACAATGGCCTTCCTTGTGCACACGGTGCAGCTGCTGAGACGCCATAGATCCAGGCAAAGAGGACAAGCAGGTGGGAGGGCAGCAGCCCTTCCTTCCCTGGGTGTTTGTCACAGGCCACTGCCACCAGGGCAGGCCCAGCTTCTGTCAGAAAGACCCCAGTGAGCCATAGCCATTGCATGAACTGGGGCAAGGCAGAGGGGCCAGTTGGATGAGATCCGTGGGCCTTGGCTCAGCAATGTCTATCCAAGTAGGACAGGAACATCCCATCCCCTCTGAAGGCCATGGGGGGAGGTGTCTCACACACACCCTCCTTCCTGTTATAGACAGCTTGTCTTTTGTCACCCTGCCCTGCTCTGTCACGCACCCCACCCCCAGCCCTGTCACCCTGCCTCTCTTGGCACTTGGATGCATTTCTGGGTTCTGCCATTGTGTATCAATCACTTTGATTGGTGTCACTCACTGCTCTGCGTGTTAAAATTCCATTCCTATGTCTGCAGATCAAGGTGGCAATTAGGCAGGCTCTAAGCTCTGGGGAATGTGTCCCCTAAAAGCTCTGAGACTGTGTGTGGCATCTGTCACGGTGCCAGCTCTACCCTGCCCCAGGGCTAGCAAATGGGTCCCAGGAAGGAGTGGGCAGCTTGGTGGGTGTGGGGCAAACTGATGTTTAGCTTGCTCAATATGGTATAGGGTGGACTCACTCTGTGGCCCTAGATTTGCTCTCTGGCCTCTGGGCTTCTGAATTCTTTTACCTGCCCAGTAGAGGAGGGGATTGGAGGAGGTGGTCTTTGAGGTTCTTCCTCAAAATGGTTGTTGCTAGTGGCTCTCACGGTGATTACCAGATGCTTCCCAGATCCATGGACGCTACCACTACCAGCCATGAAATTCCATGGAGCATCAGGCACAGCCATTTGAAATGTATTCCAAACTAATGTAAATTATCCCAAGGAAAAACCAGAGGGCCTGTTGTACAAGGTGGAAGCACCCCTGGGAAAGGGNAACTGTTGGGGCGGGTATTGCTCAGCACATTTTGAGCGCCAGCAGGACAGGATTAAATCATGCAATGCACAGAGACACTAGCTCCTTCACTGGGTATGGACAGCAGCAGAAGCAGCCAGGCCAAGGGTACCCAGAAGCCACCCCATCCCAGATTTTGGAAATGTCAGTGTTAAATCATTAAATGGGGGGGGGCTTGCTTTTTTTTTTATGGGTTTGTAGCTCTCCCTCAGCCCTTTGGTGACAATTCACAAATGCTTAGCCTTGGACTCGTGCCAAGAGCAGGGAAACTTGGCACAAGAGGCCTAGCTCCACCTGACACATGTGGCTCTCCAGCTCAGCAAGTTCCAGCTGCTGTGGCCACAGCCCAGCTTCAGCACTCACTGAAGCACTGATCGTGACCTCTGGTCCATCCCACTGTTGCTCCCAGAGCAGGCAGTGCCTGTCGGGACCAGCCTATGGCTTGTCACTTTGCTAGCTGTGCCCCCCTCATCAAGTGGATGGCTTCCAGGGAGGCAGCCATTGAAAAGGACCAATGAAGACCCTAGCACAGGCCGAGAGGGGCCAGAAGACTCTCCAGGGGGGCTAGCAAAGGGGCCCAAAGCCAAGTAGAGCCTGTGGCTTAGGGGGCACGTAGTCCTTTGAGGGTGGTGCATGAGGAGTATATGGTGAGTGAGGCACAGCATCAGGATGCTGATGGTCAGGAATGGATTTTCTATTTTAGAGCTATTGAGATCTACAGGAATATTGTGAAAATATACCTGGCTCCCACATTTTGACACCAGATCCCTTGTGGTCAGTGCCTCACACTCCTACGCTACCTTCACCACATTTCTAATTAACTGATGCTCACATGATCCATACTTCCTCTGTTTCCCTTAAATTTTTCTTTGTTGGGTTTTGCTGACCTAGGACCCCAGGTGACATTTAGTCACCACATTTCAGCTGCTCCAGGCTGGCACTTTTTGTCTCCCCTTGGCTTTGAAGCCTTGATAGTTTGATGTNCTGCTCAGAGTCAGTGGATACCCCTCTATGGAGCCTGGCTTTTGTCTTCCCCGTGGTGGGCTGATGTGGGTTTGGGAGTGGTAGCACCTCCTTCACCTGCTTTGACACACATAAACCTCACTGAGTTGACTTTGATCACTTGGGATGGCCACCATAGATGGCCCCACCCTCATGCCATGGCAAGATGGTGCTGTGCAGCCTCTACCTGCAGAGGACCGTGACCTGTGCACTATGAGGTATTGTTCTGGGAAATCTGTGCCTGGTCCTGCATATCTGTTAAGTCAACTGTNGGTTCTGTCGGTGTAGACTCGTGTGTGCCTACTTCATATAGTGTTACAACNTCATGATAATTAGCTATTCTATAAACTTTTAATTCTAAAATAACTTGCATAGAAAAAAAAGCAGCACAAGGAGCTCNCTGTACCTCTGTCCTCTACTGCTTCCTCCTGGCGTCCCTCTTAACTGCCCTTCCTCTGGGAGGTACACGTGTGCATAGTTATTGCTGTCACTGTGAGCATGTCAGCACAAGTGGCTAGCACAGCCCTGCTTGGCATCCTGAGACCTTGCAGGGAGAGGGAGTCACCACCACTCCTTAGATGGTGAGGGCGATACCAGCAGTGGGGCCTTCTGTGCCCCAGGACTCCCCACTGTTAGACTTTGGGAATGTAGGGCTCACCTGTGGGCTGTTCTCATGGCATTTTCTGTGCTGAGTGCCCCCTGGAAGAGTAGCCAGTGTCCACAGCAGACAGAGCAGTCTGCCCTCTCAGGGCTCATAAATCACTGGGTTTGCTGATCCTAGGTGCTAGTGTTGCCTGACTCATTGACCTGGGCCTGAGTGGGAGCTGCCCTCCGGAGTTTGTCGTGTGTTGTACCTGCATCTGTGCTGGCAAACATTCCTTGGGAAGGACATTCCTGTGACTTTTCACATAAACCTAAAAACAAAAGGCTTTCCTCAAATGCCCATGGGCAGTGCACACCCAAGTGTGNGGTTCAGATGTGATGTTTATGATGCATCCCTCACAGGATGNGGACCATCATCTGAACTGGGCAGCACAGGTTTTTCCTGTTCAAAAGCAGGGAACCTGGGGTTACAGAATTCCCTGGTCCCAGGCCCTGGGTCACCCCACTCAGAGCTCTGCATCTTGTTTTCCTATGAAGACACATGGTGACATTTGTTTGTCTTACGTCTGTCTCATTTTAAGGACTTCTTGGTCAGGCTGAGCTTGGGGGTGATTGCTTTGTAAACACTTGACCCCACTGACCTTCCTCTTTGTGTCTCCTCTTGCTCCCCGCCCCACCCCCCACTGCAGGATGGGAGTCACAGCTGCTGGAGACAGGATTCCTGGGAATCTTTCTGTGCCCTCTCTGGACGCTGTCCCGCCTCCCCAAGCACACCCCCACATCCCGAGTTGTCTTGTGGGGCTTCCGCTGGCTGATCTTCAGGATCATGCTTGGAGCGGTAGGTGGAACTGTCATGTAAATGTATTTAGGAATAATGTCCTCAGAACACACCTGGCAACTCTGCTGGGCTGGGCTGGCTCATCTGGAGCCTGGATGTCTCCTTACTGACCTGTAACTGCTCTCCTGGCATTGGCCTGGCCCTGCCCACTGTCCTCCACTTCACAGGGTGGCCTGCCGTGGACAGTCCACTCATCAGGTACACCAGCCACATTCACAGTCATTTTCTGTGGAAAGCAACCACAACCTTGAGTCTTTTCCTGGAGGAGACTTGAGAAAGAGCCATGCCTCTCCCAGAATGTCTTGGATGTCTCCAAGGTCGTTTCAAAATGATGGTCATGTGCCATTGAGATGCATTGGTGAGCCTCACCTCTCACACTGGGGCAGCTTCCAGCCACCTCTGTCTGTGTCTTTTTGTTGGGTCCCCAGCTTGCTTGCTTCTAGGAGTGTCTCTTATATAAGCCAGATGTGTTCAAAATTTTCTAGTCCAGCNTAACTATCATTTAACAGCCTGTGTGGTCGGCGGCCCCTGCCTGCGCCAGGGCTGCTCTACCCAAGTCTGCTCCTCCCCACCTCCACCCTGTATCCTTGCTGTGTCCCCTGCTGCTCTTACTTCCACCGATGTGCACTGCTGAAACTTTCAGACGCATTATTTGAAACTTTGAAGTTAGAGTGAGGTGTCTGCTTTTGACCGCTGGATTATACAGAGAACGTGGCTCTGCTTCCTTCCCTGTTTTCCACTTCTTTCTCTTTGATGAGATCTCTATTCTTCTAGAATTGCACAGTGTTAGCTTGTCCATATTTCATGGATCTCTTTGCTTTTATGTTGTCTGAGGGGACCAACCCAAGCATGCAGAGAAGTTGAGATGTATCACAAAGAATGGGTCCCTGAATCATATGAGCAGGGTGCTCCCATATGAGGGCTGGATTCTTCAAACCAAGACCTTCTTCAGTCTAGAGCGTTCTGCATCTTTCTCTGACTGCCTAGATCTTGACTTTCAGGCTTCTCTGGTGACCTCATGACTGTTCTGGGTATTGCTTAGCAGCAGGAGGCTCTTCCTAAGCTCACAGCAGCAGCTCTGGCTGACTCTGGAGGGGATACTGCCTTCCTGCTGCAGTACAGGATGCTGTGAGCCCTCTGGAACCCACACTATCTCTCTGTGGCTACGCAGCCTGATCAGAACTGGTGCTCAATTGGCACTGCATATCCCCCGTTCTGGTTTGATTCTTGTTGCTGAGATAAAACACTCTGACCAAAAGCAGTTTAGGGGAAGAAGGAGTTTATTGGTATACACTGCATAGTCCATCACTGAGGAAAGTCAGGGCAGGAACTCAAGCAAGAACTGAAACCATAGAAGAGTGCGCTTTTCTGGCTTGCTCTGAAGCTCATGCTCAGCTAGCTTTCTTATACAGTCCAGGAACACCTGCCTAGGAATGGAGCTGCCCACTGTGGGTTGGCTCTCCTGTGTCATTTAACAACCCCCCACAAACATGTCTATAGGCAGATCTGATCTGGGAAATCCCTCCAATGAGACTGTCTTCTTCAGTGACTCTAGGCTATAGCATGTTGATAATTAAAGCTGCTTAGGACACCNTCTGCACTGTGGATGAAGGCAGCCTATTCTCAAATAAGCTCCCAGGGCTTGAGTATCCCCATCTTCTTCACCATCTTCTACTGACCTCACTGCACAGGGTGTGGGCCTCAGTGAAGGAAACACCATAGGAGGCTCCCTGCTGCCTCCATGGGCATGTGTACATGAGGCCAAGACAGGCTAAGCCCCTTTCTCCACACTGCCTGCAGCTTGGCCTTGGCCCAGGTGCTTTTGCCCCCAAGGATGTTCTATCCTAAGAGGCTCAGGTGGTGCACACGTGGCCATGGTGATCAGGGCACCTGACAAGTCGTTTCTGGGACTAAAATGATCCAATAGCTTTGTGTTTTTATGTATAAACATTGAAAGTCAGCTGAGTAGGTCTGGAGAGATGGCTCAGTGGTTAAAAGCACTGACTGCTCTTTCAGAGGACCTAGGTTCAATTCCCAGCAACCACATGGCACTTCATAACTGTCTGTAAGCCTAAGATCTGACACCCTCACACAGACATACATGCAAGCAAAACACCAGTGCACGTAAAATAAATAATTATTTTTTAAAAAGAAAAAAAGTCCCCTGGTTTCCAGGTGTTCTTCACGTGCTTGTTATCTGAAGCAGGTCACCCGGTACATAATCCTCTGTGACCGTAACTGTGTTCCTCCTCTGCTCTTGTGTCTGGAGTTCCTGGAGAGGCCTCAGCTGTGACCCACCACATCTACCCATGTCCCCAAACTATCTCCAGTATCTGTGAGCTCCATGTTGGGCATATGAAGGGCCACAACAGCCCAACAGGAGGATGGGCAGGTGTGAGAGACCCTACGAAAGCTATGTGGAGTCAGTATTTGCCAGCAGCAACTAACACAGGTGAAATCCAGTGTTTGCCAGGCCACATGGTGACCCTGAGTCTGCACTGTGACTGTACTGCTGTATGCTGCTGTCTCCAAAGCCAATGTGCATTTGGAAAGGGGCACTGAAGTGCTTTGCTGTCCTCCATGTCAAAGGGCACTTATTCCTGGCAGGCTGAGGGTGCTACAAGCTTAGTCTCCACTCCTGGCTGGTGCTAGTGAGCCTGGAACTTTTCAAAAGTTTCAAAAGGCTCTGTGTGGAAGGCAGCTCAGTGGCAGTATGAAATCCAGCTCTGTGTGTGGAGAAGCTGAGCTGTGTGGAGAAGAAAGCCCAGCTCGCCCTGTGGAAAAGATGGAACTAGATGGAGAAGCTAAGCTCTAGAGAAAAAGCTGAGCTGTGTAGAGAAGCTGGCCTGTGTGGAGAAGCACAGCCCTTAGAGAAGCTGAGTTGTATGGATANGCTCTAAGGCTGTTCCATGCACCACTCTGGTGCCAAGAGTTGAATGCACCCCCATGATGCCTGACAGAGTGTGCGAGTCATTAGCACATTCTGAAGCCCTTTTATGGCATTTTGATTGACTGCTAGCACCAGCTGGATAAAAATTACCAGGTGCACTAAAAGGTGTAATTACTTGATACAGTCTTAGGTTGGATATTATTAATCTTGCTTCAGTGGGAAGCATATATAGAGAGGTGCTGTGGTAACAGAGTGATGGTAGCCTCGAGTCCATTGTGGGCTGGCTCAGACCTGAGACCACGGGATCACAAAGAGCCCTTGCTCAAAAATTAGCCCTCAAGAGTTCATCATCTGATGGCATTTTGTATGCCCCCAAATTGGTTGGTCGCTTGGAGCTGAGTCTCAGAGCCCTATAGTCATGGTGTGGTGGTGCCTCACAGGAGAGGAAAAGCTGTAGCATCTGTGGCCTGTGGGAGGCTGAGCCAGGACTAGGACAGCCACATCCTCGGGGGTGCATGGCTGACCCAGGCCACCGTCCTCCCTGTAAGATGCAGCTGCTATCAGCTCACACAAAGTGGTGTGGATTCATGGTCTGCAGAGATCCACAGCCAGCTTCACGGCCTTGGCTTCTGTGGGCGGCATACCTGGCTATGGCACAGGGGAAGGACGAGCAGAGCTGAGACCACGCCAAGCAGAAGGAAAGGAAGTTGATGGAGGGTTTGGAGGGATCTGTTCTGGATGGAGATCCCAGAGGCCTGGCCTCACTCTGCTGATCGCTGATCTGATGGTGAGGGACATCAGCCTTCTGTGGGGACAGGCTTCAAAATGACCCGCTAGCTTCCTCTTAAATGTCAAATGTCATGAGAGACAGGAGAGAACAACCAAACTCAGGTCATCAGGCTTGGTGACAAGTCCTGTTACCCAC
The DNA here is from genome assembly GCA_001675575.1 of Neotoma lepida. Classification (NCBI taxonomy): domain Eukaryota; kingdom Metazoa; phylum Chordata; class Mammalia; order Rodentia; family Cricetidae; genus Neotoma; species Neotoma lepida. The sequence goes on along the minus strand of LZPO01027425.1, from coordinate 63,847 downwards.
TGAGCCATCTCAGCAGTCCTACAAGACACTGTACTCTGTGCCGTGAAAACTGTCAGAGAATGAGGTCTTCAAAAGTGGTATTGATGATAAAATCCAAGCTAGGCTGGGAATATGGGCATGCAATCCCAGCTCTCCGGGAGGCCGAGGCAGGGGGATCATAAGCACAGGCACCCTGGGCTACAGAGGAAGTGTAAGGCCAGCTTGGGCCTCAATATAAAGTCAGAAGTTAGTGGTAGAGCTCTTGCCCTATGTGTGCATGATACTGGATCAGTGCCTAGTACCACTGTTTTAGTCACTGTTCTATTGCTATGAAGAGACACCGTGACCAAGTCAAAAAAGAAAGCATTTAATTGGGGGCTTGCTTACAATTTCATATGTTAGTCCATTATCATCATGGTGGGAAGAGTGACAGCATACATGCAGACATGGTGTTGGAGAAGTAGCTGAGAGTTCTGTATCAAGATCCACAGGCAGAGAGAAAGACACTGGGCTTGGCATGGACTTTGAAACCTCAAAGGGCACCTTGAACAAGGCCACATCACCTAATCCTTCTAATCCTTTCAAATAGTGCCACTCTCTGGCATTCACTAAGCATTCAAATATATGAGTCCATAGGGGCCATTCTTATTCAAACCACCATGACCACACACACACATATAAAATAATTTAAAGGTAAAAATACAATAACATCTAAAACCAAGAAGTAAGAAATTTTTGCAAAAGAACAGCCACAGTGAAATTCTCTCTGCTATAGAACATTGTTGGGAAGAGGTAAAGGAGCCGTGAGTCAAAGGGAGCTATACCATGTTCGTGGACCTGAGTTCCAAATGGTTTCTAATTGTCCTGCAGACTTCCCAAAACCTGGACATAAACCCAAAATTTCGACATAAACTCAGAAAGATTTTTATCAGGAATTGGTAAGTTGATCTTAAATTAGTATGGAGATGCCAAAGTTCTGTCTGAGTTTTCCATTGTTTTGTTTTGTCTCACTGTGTAGCCCTGGCTGTCCTGGAACTCACTATGAAGACAGACTGGCCTCAGACTCACAGAGATCCTCCTGCCTCTGCCTCCTGAGTGCTGGAATTAAAGTTGTGAGCCACCATACTATGTCCCAAATCCCAAGGCACTGAATAGCCACAGTGGTTTTGTAGTTTGTGGTTTGTAAAACAAACTCCAGGAGACAGACAGCCTGATTCCATGACAACCAAACAGTAACAATGTTACAGACCCAAGGTGTAAGGCTCAATGAGTAGCCTCGGAATCATGCTCAGTGAGGGAGTCCTGCCATGGGGGACACCACAGAGAGACACACAGACACACAGAAACAGATGTACACACAGACATACACAGACACACACAGACACACACAGAGAGACACACAGACACACAGATACAGAGAGATGCACATGCAGACACGCAGACATACACAGAGACGCACACATGCAGACACAGAGAGAGAGAGAGACAGAGAGACACACAGACACAGGCAGACACACACACACAGAGTTCTTTCACAAAAGGCCCCAGAACAGGTAATCCCTGGCTAGCCTCTTTCNGTGAGGCCATAGGAAGAGGCACACAGGATCGATCCTTCTTGGGTGATGGAGACATCGGGTGTCTTGATTGGGGGAGGTGCTGTGAGAATGTGTGTCCTCCTCATCTCCTCAAGCCATTAACTGTGTGGCAGCTCTAGACCTAATAAGGTCAGCCTATGGCTGAGGAAGGATGGCTGAGGGGAGTAGGAATCCCCCTCAAACCTATTTGTCCATGCATTTCCTCAGGAACCATGTCCCTTAGGGCCTGGGAAGACTCAGCCAAGTGCTGCCACCTGTGCTACTGCTGNCCATGGCCATGGTGTCCCTCTGTCACCTGGTTCTCTCTAGCACAACAGGGGAAGAATCTGTTTCTTCTTCTAGTTTTTGGTGGCATTGAAATCAAGGTGGCATTAGGGGACAGTCTACTGCTAATGGGCCAGTCAGGGTGACCTGGTGAACACATGTCTACCTACCTGCAAGAGGGCCACGGGAGTGCCTAGCACTCTGCCTGGTGTTTTCTTCACCTCAGCCAGGAACCCAGGTCACAGCTGCTTGTCCCAAGCCACCTGAGCCATACCGCTGTGGGAGTGGTGGCAGCACTCACTCCTGACACCTTCCCCACACAGGACAGGGGCAGGCCTCAGGGAACAGAATAGGCTTCTTGCTAGTCTCTGTGAGGAGCAGGACCTAATGGAAAGTTACAGCGCTCTGTGCCCCTCTCCACCACACACCAGGCAGCTTACTCTAGAGTCTTGGGTTCTCAGGCGTTCACATGCTTCCCAGCCTTGCAGGGTGGGGCTATCAGTGGTTCTCCGTGGGTAAAGGTGGAGCCACTGCCCTCCTTTCTCTCAACTGTAGGAGTAGTGCAGACAGTCTCACGTGGCTCCCTCATTCCAGGAAGGTCCCCCGCCTCCATCCCACTAGACTGATGTTTTCCTTAGTGCTTCAGTCTCAGCCACATTGAGGCGGAGGCTCTCCTACTTCAGGAAACTGTAGCGACGTGGGTGTCAAGCCAGCATTTAAGGCAGTAGATTACCGTTAGTGATACTTTTTAAAAAATTCTTTTGCACTTCTTGATCTTGTGCTGTTGGACAATCCGTGTGTCTGGTGAGGTTTATATGCTCCTCATTCAGCAGTACTTCGAGTTCCTGTCAGGGCAGCCCCTCCTCCTCGTCTAGGGCTACTGGGCAGAGCCCCGGCATCAGGCAAAGATGGATTTTCCATGCAAGCTCTGGAGCTGGCTCTGCCCTTGATTATCCCATCCCGATGAGCTGCGCTGAATGACAAGCTAGCGGTCTCCAACTGCTGAGATTCTGGGAATCAAGCCAATATCTTTGTTGCTGGGAATTCTCAGGCCTGCACATTACCCAAGGGGAGACCACTTGCTTTTCACATTGACCCCTAGAGTGTGGAAAAGCTGAGGAACCTGTCTCTTTGTACACCTCCCTCCTCCAGCCTCACGGCCTCCATTTGGAGAAGTATGTGTGGGTGGGAGTCCCTCCTCGGTGTGCTACACACTCCTCCCTTCCTGGANAGCCTGCCTTGCTGTGAGCTTCACCTGCAGAGATGCTGTGGGCCCACGAGGGTAGAGATGAGACAGAGAACATGTAACTTTGGTAGATAGCAAGTGATAGGAGCTGTCAGGTCAGGGACAGAGGGTGGCCTTCCCCCTGACCTTGCTTCTGGGCTGCACCTCTGCAGTGTGTCCTGAGTTGGCACCAGTCTCCACACAGTTCCTGTCTGTGCTGTTCTTTAACAGCTTGTGCTGCCAGTTTTCTTGATATTTAATTTCAAAATTAGCATATATTTATTGTATAATATAATGGGTCTCCTCATGGTATTTCCATATATGCACATAATGTGCTAGTTCTGATACTGTTTTCTTTATGTTTGCTTCATATTTTAGAAGTTAAGAATTTACTACGCAGCCAGGCCTCCTGGTATATGCTGTTAACCCCAGCTCTTGGGAGGCAGAAGCCGGTGGATCTCTGAGTTTGAAGCCAGCCTCATCTATAGGTAGTTCTGGGACAGCTAGAGCTACCCAGTGAGACCCTATCTCAAAAAAACAACAACAAAGAATTCTGGACTCCAGATTTTTATAGAACAAAATGTAAGTTAAGCAGGCAATTCTCTTTGCAATGAGAATGGCTGCTATAGCTGAACAGGGTGTTTTCCATCATTTATCCTGGAAGGGGGATGAGAGATCAAGGCTCAGAATCTGCGGTGATGTGAGGGTTGGCATTCTGTGTCTCACCCTGAGGTGATCCCAACCCACAGGCTGTAGATGAGTGATGAGGCCCTACATTACCCATTNGGATTCAGCTTCCTACTTAGAAGACACAGCCTTGACCACCGCCCATGTGTATGTGCCTTGCCCTCCAGCTCTGTGTGCTTGTCCCTAGCTACAGCACTACAGGTAGGGCCCTCCGATGCTCCTCACACACACAGGAAACTGCATCAGCTGAAGTGAAGATAGAAACCTGCAGGGTCAATAGCTTCCAGGTCAGAATTGCGCAGCAGCCAGCACGTGACCCAAGACTTCCNGAGAAAGCATCCCCCTGGGTCAGCACGTGTGTCTGAAATGCTGCTCCGGAGTCACCTGGGATGTCACAAGAGCTTTAGGCCTGCAGGTTTGACAGCTCAGATGAGACAGGCAGATTCCTTGACAAATGCAGCCACAAAAACCAAGACAAAAGAAGCAGGAAACCTGGATAGTTTTGTGTCTGTTAAAGAAATTGAATTAGAAGTAAAAGAAGAAAAACCATTCCAGAAAGAATCCTTACCCCAGCTGGCTTCACTGGTGAACTCTGTCAGACGTTTCAGGAGGAAATAACAGCAGTCCAACACTAATGCTTTAGAAAACACTCAAGAAGGAAGAGTCCCAAAGTTCCTCATGCACCCAGNGNAGCAGTGACNCCAGACCTAATGAGGACATGCAGAAATAAAGATCAGAGCCCGGTGCCTTCACAAAGACACAGGAACCCTTAAAAGATTGGTCTTGAACAAAAAGGCTCAGGTTCATCTTGGGGGTGCAAGGTTGGCTAACCTTTAAAAATCAGTTCATGTCATTTGATACAGCAAAAAAATAGAGGTAAAAAGCCATTTTATAATCACAACAATTAAAAAAAATTAACACACGATTGCAGCTTGCCTGTAACCCAAGCACCCAGGAGGCTGAAGCCTAGGCTGTGTACAGATACCCAGTCTTTAAAAAAAAAAAAAATCAGGACATGGTGGCAGGGGGATCTCTGAGTTGAGGCCAGCCTGATCTATACAGAGTGAGTACCAGGACAGCCTGGGCTACACAGAGAAACCCTGTCTCAAAAACAAACAAAAACTATAAAAGCATGTATGAGGTCAGAGATGGCATGGTGCCTGTTCTCATGACCACTCCTCCAGAGTGTATTAGGCATCAAATTTGGAAAAGAAGAAATTGTTATAATCCACAGATATGATTGTGCATTTAGAAAACGCAATGAAAGCTGAGCATGGTGTGCGCCTATAATCCCAGCACTCANAAGGTGGAGGTTGTNAATGAAGAGTTCAAGATCATCTTCAACTATGTTGGAAGTTCAAGGCCGATGGAGGCTACAGGAGACCCTGTCTCATTACTCCNTGTACATGCAATGCTGGAGGAGGCCAGAAGAGGGCATCAGATCCCAGAACTAGAGTTACACATGGTTGTTCACCATCATGCAGCTGCTGAGAATTGAACCCCTGTCCCCTGGAACAGCAGCCCCTTAACCACTGAGCCATCCCTCCAGCCCANTATTTCATAAACTGTTAAAAAGCCATTACAAAATGAAAATTTGAGAGTGTTATCTATTGCATCAAAGCCCCTCAAAAGCCTCCTAGTAAATCTGTTTAAGGATGTCCGAGATGTGTGTTTTAAAAGCTGTGCAGTGGGGCCAAAGGGAATTTCAAAGATTATAAATGGAGAGATAGACCATGTTCATAGATCAGAAAGATTTGACATTGCATCTGGCTTGGCCAGTTTTATCTACAGATTCAAGGCAATTAGTGTCAAACTCCCTGATTGATTCTGAATTTCGTATGACAATACAAAGGATCTTTTAAAAAAAGAACAGAGTCAGAGGACTATGCTGATTTTAGAGCTCGCCTTAAAGCTGAAGTATGCTGGTGATCTACACTGGAAAAAATATATCAGTGGGAGAGCAGAGTCTAGGAACAGACGTCATCCTCTGCTTTTTGTGGGCACCCATCCAGAGCACTGACAAGATGAGGGGAAGCAAAGCCATCACTTACAGACAGCACTGGAGTGATCCATATACCCACTAAAGGAAAATGTTGAGAAGTTGTACTGCGTTGTCCCAAAAGACCCCTGGAAAAGTGAGCCAGGAAGCCACAGTCTGGGAGAACATTTGGGGCACACAGTTTTGACATACAACATATAGAGCACACATTGCAACCATAGAAACGTGAGCAAAAGACNTGTTTTCTTTGCAAAGGAAGATAACAAGATTCACCGATGAGTGTGTGGGAAGCTAAGAGACCACACCTTTCAGAAAGGAGAAGAACAACATGGCAATATCGGCTGCTGGGGACCTGCAACAGAAATTCCTGTTTCAGAGGATATGTGTAGCTGCCCTTGNACAGCCATTCTGCCCCTAGGAATGTGTGCCCTGGGCCCAGGGCTACAGGTATCCTGTAGTTTTGCCCAGAATGGGCAGATGCTAGAGACTCCATGTGTCAATCTTTTAGGAAAAGGTATATATTATGAGAGAGCAGAACAGCACACGAAGGAAGGTAGCTGCATGGTTACTATTCAGATCTATAGTGTGCAGCCAGGCAGATGGGAGCTCCTGGAGTAAGTGTCCTTCAGGGNACTTCCCTGGCCAGGCAGGACCATTGAGCTATACTGTGATTGCCTTGTGGTAGGTAAGACATAAAAGTGACCAGAAAGGAATCAGAGAGAAATCTTTGTGGGGATAGAAATGCCCACATCCGGTCAGATTCCAGATTCCTGATAGCAACCTGTGTCAGAAGTCAGACACATGTGATGTGTGCATCTGCTTCACGTAAACCATAGCACAACCTTCTGTCAACAGAGCAGGTAACAAGCCTGCTCATACACAGGATGTATGAGATGCAGCCACGACAACACGTGCCTTGTGGTGAGGAGTGAGTCTGTGTCTAGTTAGGGATTTTATTGCTGTGAAGAGACTCCATGACCACAGCAACTCTTATAAGGAAAACATTTAATTGAGGGGGCTCACTTANAGTTTCAGAGNTTCAACCCACTATCATCATGGTGGGGAGCATGGTGGCNTGCAGGCAGATGGGGAGCTGGANGAGTAGTTGAGAGTCCTATATCTTGCAGGCAACAGGAAGTGGACTGACACATTGGGCAGTATCCTGAGCATAGGAAACCTCAAAGCCCACCCCCACAGTGACACACTTCCTCCAACAAGGCCACACCCACTCCAACAAAGCCACACCTCCTAATAGTGCCACTCCCTATGAGATTGTAGGGGCCAATTACATTCAGAGAGCAGGAAAGGGGGCTGAAAAGGCCATCAGGTAGAGAACTTGAGCAGGTCACAAAGGGCAGCTGTACCTGCATGAAGTAGCCAGGCAGATGTTCCTAGAGAAAGGCCATGGTTCTTGCTCACTGGCAGCATCTAAGAAGCCACATAGCACTTGGGGCCATAAGGAGACCTCTCAGAGCCAAGGCAACTCAGCAAAGAGCAGAGGTGGCCAGAGAACCTGACAGTGAGTGGGGGCGGGGAATGCAGGCAAGTGACTCTGAGACCTGAGTGGCATTCTGGAAGGAAAGAGCCAGCNGATAGGGTTGGCCATAGAGCAGCTCCTGTTGCAAAAGCGAGAGATGGCCCCAGGGCTGCTTGCAATGTGTCCAGAATGTTCTAAAAGATTGCCCAGCCTGATCCAAGAGCTTACTCAGCAGCTGCCACAAAAAGCCAACAGATCCCAAGAGTGGACAGCAGTCATAGAGACACCAGAGGCACCTGGTCAGCCCAGGGTGATGCCCAACCCCTCCTAGACAGTGTGTTGTGTGGGGCCTGTGGCTGGGGGTA
>LZPO01027425.1:40480-56171 GCA_001675575.1 Neotoma lepida | reverse complement strand
GGCTAGATGTACAGCACACAGAGAAACTCTTGAGATATTTTCCTGTGGGTCATTTTTCATGTAGAAGTATGTTTCTGCTCATGTCTGCTTCCAGAGCAGGGCCACTCGGCCTACAGCCCCAGGTTGTTAGGAGGTGAGGACTCCAAGACTGTTGCAAAGCCAAGTCCCTATTAGCCAGAAGGCAGGCTGTGCTTATGTTGACAGGCCCAGTGACTGTTCTGAACGGGATGAACCAGGATAATTTTAAAAGCAGTTTCCATGTTAGCGTGCACCCGCCCCCAGGATGCTTCAGGAGATGATGCTCAGGCCACGGAAGTGTGGGCTTGTGGGCGGCTCTGAACAGTTAGCAAGCAGGGTGGAGACGTCAGTAGCAAAGAAGAGCCGGTGCTAGGGAACCGAGACAAAAACAGGCTTTGAAGTTGCCGGGCTCTTTTCTCAGAGTTGGAGTGCCGCTGGTAAAATCGTATTAAATGTAATGAAATAAATGCTGGAATGCAGAGTGTGCCTGTGAAGACAGAATGAAACGGATGTCCCTGCCATTTCCCTCGTCCTGGGCATCCTAACTCCGAAATGAGAGCAATCATTCTAATTGGCTTTATTGCATTAGCGTGGGCAGAGCTGGAGAAAGGGGGCTTTCTTCCTGCCTGCCCGTCAGCCCCCAGGACACTCAGAAGCACTGACCTCTGACTCTGCTCAGAGACATCGCGGGAATCTTTGGACCCCATGTCTCCTGTGTCATGACCTTTGATCCCCAATTGCAAGCCTTTCATATAGCTGTCCCAGGCTGGCCCCCNACAGCCTCTCTGGGTCCCCATTCAACNGCTATTTGTCTCACACAGCCCATGACCCTCAGAGGCTTAAAAAGGCATCATATCCCAGCACAGCCAGGGGCTTTTCAGAACCCTCTTATCNGTTCCCAGCAGCCCATCAAAGGTTATCACGCACAGGTGTGGTCCTTTTCAAGGGCATGGTGCCAAGACCTTACAGTTCTTCTCCTTTCTGTTCTCAAGTGCTGTTTTTGCATCAGGCTGTGTCTTCCATGCTCACGTGTACAGACCATGTGGCTGCAGGTGGCAGATGCTAGTGAATCACATGTTGCTTGACAACAAGGAGACGGTGAATTGGACCTGTCCTTCGAGTCATCGGGAAATCTAGTGAATCTGGGGGGCGGTTCCTAGCTAAGAGAGGCCCAGAGCTTCCAGAAGGGAAAATGATTTCACAGAGAGGCAGATTGTTCTAAGTATTTATAAGGAGCTGCACTTTGAAGGTAACAAGCTAGGGTGGAAAGAGTTACTGTTTCCACACACACCTCCCAGNGAACCTCTTAGACCAGGAGTCACTTTGAGGTGTGTGGTAGTGGTGTTTTGGTGAAACCATACTGTAAGTCCTTAGGTGTCCAGGGCTTGGTGTACTCTGGCTCTGGCCTGAGCTAGCCATGCCAGGATAGTTCTAGTCATANGGACAAAAGCTGCCTCTGTCATTTTGAACTAGGTCTTTCTGCAGGTTCTCAAAATGTAAAACNGCAGGCTCTGCCTAGCTCTATGCTGCTCTGAGCTTTGCTAAACTGAAGCTTATAGCACACCTGTGTCCACCGTCTAGGGACTGTGTGCTGGGCCCATCTGTCACACCCATTCATACACATACACACACACACACACACACACACACACACACACACGCATGCATGCACGCTACATGGTAGCATGTGACTGTTTGCTTGGAGGCTGCATTTTCTCAATTCTTGCATGAACAGATGGGCCTGCCCTGACGCTTGTGGGAGTTCCTTTCCTGCCTGGAAGTGCCAGGTGATCGTCATACCGTCATACCCCAGGTCCCTCTGATCCCAGATCATCCCAGTGCCCAATGCACACTGAGCAGGTGATTGTGTTTGCAAGTGAAAAGCTTTATCCCCACAGTGCAGAGCCCAGGGCACCTTCATTAGAGTGCCCCATTGACCATACTCTCAGGGCCACAAAGGGTTTCACACACTGGGCTTGCCCTTNGGGGTCTGCCGTCTCTTCCTAGCAGTGCTTTGTGTGGGGGGCGGAGCTGAGCCAGGAGAGGCCTACAGGTCTGCAACCTGGAACTCATTCAATAACGCACTATGTCCATGAGTGCTATTGGCCCAAGTTAGAAAAGGTAGGTGCCACTGTACAGGGAAGGGGACTGTGGGCTGTGCCCTCCATGTCTGGAGATAAGTGGGTCTAGTGAAGCTATNGAGCCTGCATTTACATCAAGTGGGCGGGGGCGCTTGAGATTGGATGGGCACGGTCNCNCCAATGCTGACATGTGATNTGTGCCCCAACACAGCTTGCAGAGCTCCAGGGCATTCCCATCAGGAATTCAACTCAGGCAAGCAAGGAGTGGTCGACCAGATGCCCAGTGCCCCTTGCCTAGTTGCCTTTGAGATGCCAGCATAGCTCTACACCCCATCAAGCCCTTGAGGGAANACANAGGGACTTCAGGCCANNGGCCTCTTCCACCAAGCCAGAGGGATAGGCATCCAAAGCAGATTCCTGCTGTGGCTCTTCTGGCATGGTGGTTTCTACTACCAAGCAGGAGNTTTTACAAAGCAGAATTGCGATCTGGAGCCTCTGGACAGGAACACACTCATCCCCACTCCCTGTGAGGCCAAGGTATCTTCCATCTTCCTGGAACATTCCGGCATCTTGGTGTTCTCCTTCCCAGGCTAAAAGCAAAGGGGTCATAGGAGACTGAAGGTCACTCAGCTCCCTCTAGGTCTGGCATGCTAAGGCCCGTCTGTGCCATTTTTTTTTCCTAAATTAATTTTGGGCTGAAAAAGGCTCAAAGAAGGCTTTGTTCCTCTGACACTCTGAAAGAAAGACCCGTGGGAAGTCTGACATCTGCAGCAGGAGCGAGTGGATGGGAGGAGCTCGAACGCCCTCCGCTTCTGAAGAATGCCTCAGGTTTCTAAGTGTCTCATCTCAGCTTCGAGTTTGAGTGACATTCTAATTATTTTGTTTTTTTCTTCTTTTTTCCTGGTGTGAGTCTCCAAAGAGTCCCTCTCTCTCAGGTTCTGAGGGATGCAGAGCATTGTGCGACTCATGGACNTCGAGGTTAGCCCTGATGGTGACGCTCACTTCCCTATGCAGTAGNTGTGTGCTTTGTCACCTGCCAGTGGTCCCACTTGATNGACACACAGAATAGAGCCTTGCAGAGCTGGGAGTGGTCAGGCACCAGACAGACAGACCTACCNGGCAGCACTGTGTTACTGTGACCATGGCTGTACAGGACGGGGACTTCCACTGGATGCCACCCCCAGAGCTTACAGTCTGAGTGTTTTTGTTTCCCAAGAGGTAACTTGATTGTCAGAGTAACTCATCCAGCGAGTCTTTAAATAGAGTGCCCCCAGGAGGCAGCGCACAGTTCAACTCCCTGCAGTGCACACAGCTCCCCTGTGGTGTCGAGATTGCTGGGAGTCCTGTGGGGCCTGTGACACCCTGGAGACATCGCTTCTGAACAGAGTGCTCCCTCTAAAACCAGACTTCACGAGTAGGCACCGATTAGGTAGTGTCACATGTGATGCTGGTGTGAGTACTCACATGGTCCCATAGGGGCTGAGCTAAGCTCACCCTGTCTCCTGGGTGTCAGTGGCTACATTTGAACACTTCTTAAGGGGGCTCAGGCCATCATCCCTATGAGGCCACAGCCCCTTTTGGCTTTCATATCAGATCTACCACTTAGCCTGTCTCCTGGGCTCCTCTGTGCATGTGTCTAGGACTAGACANGTCTCTCTTCCCGTACAACCCCACACTACCCAGGTTACTTTGCTTGGGTAGCTGCAGAANCCATTGCTGACCCCACAGCAGCCAGAGGACTGGAGAGACAACTCAGTCCCTGTTGAGATCCTCAGCTGTCCCACATCCTCCCCATGTGAAAGGTTGTGTCGATNGAAGCATGTCTGGGAAGGTGCTGATTAGCNTGAGTTCAGTGTGCTAGGTTTTGTTAGAAAGACTGTTAGGAGGCCNAGACTAACCCATTCAGCTAGTAGGCAGCAGCCCCAGCCTTGCTGAGCGGTCTGGTGACCCAATCTTGTGGCCTCCCCATGGATCATGGGCTCTCTGAGCAGCCTACTGTGCCATAATAAATGCCACCTGCTGTCTCTAGTGAACCTCACACTCTCTACCAATGTCCTGGTCTAGGTTCTGTGGGACTTCCTGGCTCCCTGTGTTGACCTCTCCTTTTTTCCTCTGCTCCAGACACGTGAATCCGTAGCAAGCCTCCCACCCCCCATCCCAGCATCCTCAGGCCACTCTCCCATCCCTTCGGTGGCAGTCCCTGGCCTCTCCAGAGATACCGCTCTGTCTTAGTTAGGGTTTCAGTTTCTGGGATGAAACACCATGACCAAAAGCAACCTGGGGAGGAAGGGGTTTATTTCATCTTACACTTGGAGATAACAGTCCATCACTAAGGGAAGTCAGAGTAGGAACTCAAGCCAGGCGGGAACTTGATGGTAGGAATTAACGCAGAGGCTGCAGAGGAGTGCTGCTCTCCGGCTTGCTCTTCGTGGTTTGTTCAGCCTGCTTTCTTAGAGCACCCAGTACCAACAANCCAGGGATGGCACTGCCCACAGTGATCTGGGCCTTCCCACATCAATCATCAGCCAAGAAAGCACACCACGGGCTGACCCATGGGCCAATCTGGTAAAGGAATTTTCTCAACTGAGAAAGTTTTNTCAAATTGCCTGTTTCAAAATGATACTAGCTTGTGTCAAGTTGACATAAAACTAGCCAGCACACCCTCTCCCGAGGCTATCTCTGTCACCCCATCATCCACTTGCAAGCTCAAATCCTGATCCCTAGTAAGATGATGTGACCAGGAGCCTCATATCTCCTGATCTTCTGTGGAGGGCACCACTGTAAATGCTATGAGTGCCCTGATAAAAGAGTCCCCAGAGAAATCCTTCACCATCTCTCCACCCTGTGAGCTATCACAGGAGGCTAGTTGTCTACGATTTAGAAGTGGACCCTTGATAGAACCAACCATGCCCCTTCACTTTGGATTTTCAATCCCCAGACTGAGAAATTTATGTTTTTTTATCCATCACTTATCTACTACTTTGTCATAGCATCTTAAGANCCCTTTTTGGCCTTTCTTCTCTGCATCTCTGGTGGACCTGCCTCTTCTCCCTCCTGCAAGGATGTGGCTTCTTTTATGCCCACCCAAACCTCATTGGCACTCAGTCCAGGNCTGCAGGCTTGTGGTAGNTTGATNGTTGGATGGACCAGTGTGTAGATGGATGTTGGACAGTGGCTGATAGGTGGGTGATTAGGTGAATGGTGTGTGGATAGATGATGGGTGGGTAGGTGGATATGAGCAGGTGAATGATAGGTGATTAGATGATAGATAAGTGAATGGATGAGGGATAAATAAGGGATGACATGTGGGTAGATGGATGATGGGTTAAATAGATGGATGATGGATAAGTGGTTGGTGGATGGATGATGGTGGATGGACGGTATAGAAGTGGATAATGGATAGGTGGATGGATGGTGTATAAATGTATGATGGGTAGATGGATGGGTAGCGGTGGATGGAGCCAAAGGAACTTTCCAGGGACAGTTGAAGCTACAGGAACTATCATCTCAGAAGGCTGGGTTATTTTCTCTAAGNCTGTTTCTTCACCTTCTCTCTCAGCTAGTGTAGAAATGACAGAAATTGGAGTTGGTTTCTCTGTATCTCAAGCTAAGATTTTAGTTCTTTCAGGGATAGTTGCTCCTGATTTACAAGNGAGTCACCTGACCCTGACTTTCCTGAGAGGAGATGGACAGGCCCAGGTACTACATGTAGGCAGAATATGGAGGTGGCNGAGGCAGAGCCATGGGGACCAACTGCTGGGTGCTACTCCNACTCTCAGCTGCTCTGCCTAAGGTCTCATCTGAGTCACAGACACTCCTNTGGAAACTTCTCCCTGCAGTGCTCAGTATCCTCAGAACTGGGCACNTTCCGCTCATGGGGAGACCCTGCCAGCCTNAGCCTGGGCTTCCCCTCAACACTGCTCATCAGCAGGAGCGGCCATATAATGTGGAAGCACATTTCCGTCCCCCACTGAGACTCTTGAACCTTTTGAGGTGCTGACAAGTCTTCCCTTGATGGTGTCCTGGGTATCTGCAGTGTGAGATCTGTACCTTTGGATGCAGTTCCTTCATTAAAGACACAACTGGTGGTGGCNCACGCCTTTAGTCCCAGTACTTGAGAGGCCAACCTGCTGTACAGAGCGAGTTCCAAGACAGGCTCTAAAGCTACACAGAGAAACCCTGTCTCAAAAAACAAACAAAAAAAAGACATAACTGCATTATTGTGATAGCGTTGTGTTGTTTATGTGTGGTAAGTGTATAGGTGTATGTTGGAGGTGCATTGTGGGGGAATAGGGGATACTCAAACATGCTGATTGATATGGGTATCTTCTATCACACTACACCTTATTTTTCTGAGACACCATCTCTTACTGAACCTGTAGCTCACCAATTAGCTTGGCTNGCCAGTGAGCCTCCAGGATCCTCCTGTCTCTGCCTCTCAGAGTTGGCATTACACATGGGTACCACTGCATCCAGATTTGTTGTTGGATGTTGAGGACCCAATTCCAGATCCTAATGCTTGTACCACTCAANTCACCAAGCCATCTCCTCAGCCTGTTTGCTTTTTTCTTTTTCTTTTCTTTTTTGTGTATGTATACACGTAGGTACATATGTGTGTGAGGTTGCACATACATGCCTACATGTGGAAGCCATAGGACAACCTTCAGTGTCATCCTCAGGAAAGCCATCTACCTCCTTTGAGACGGGATCCCTCGTTGGCTTGAAGCTTACCAAGTAGGCTAGACTGNCTGGCCAGCATCTGTCTGTCTCCACCTCCCCAACAGTGGGACTGCAAATGTGTACCACCATTGGCCAGCTTTTTATGTGGATCGTGAGCATTGAACTTGGGTCCTTATGCGTGTCTGGCAAGCACTTTACTAAGCGAGCTATCCTAACTCCCTAAAGAATGGTTTTAAAGAAAGTACAGAATGGCCCATGGATGCAGTTTAGTGATTGCTTAAAATGGGAGAGGTCCTGGATTCCATCCCCAACATACCATCCCAAAATAACGCAGGCCCTGACTGTGTAGAGGATGACATTCCTGCTGTGGGCATGCTGGCTCTTAGTCCTCAGGAGGAGCCTGTGTGTGCTTATCATAAAGCTGTTTGGATTTTACCTCNTGGAGTACTCCCTTATTCTTTGAAGCACAGCAGTCTAGCCTTTAAGGATGGGTCACTTCTCATCCCCAGAAGTAAATCCTGTTTGGGGTCCTTGTATCTCAACCGCTAGCCCATGACTGATGCTGTCCTCTGTCTTGCCTCTGCAGGGCCTAATCAAGATCCGTGGGGACAAGTGCTGGCTGGACCTGACCTGCATGGACTTCCACTATGAGGTGAGCACGGACCTGGCTGTGGCTGAAGCTCTGCACTGCTCTCGAAAGTTCCTTCATCCCTCCTTTCTCTGGGGCAGGGGTGGCTCACCAGGTGCTCTATTGAGTGTCTCCTCATGCTGGGCTGGTTTCTCTGGTTATCTGGTTCCCTTTTTCTGCCCAGGCCTCCCTCTAGGCCAGGCTAGACCCCATCCCAGGAGCTGCAGCTCTGGCTGTGTCTCTCCTGCAGGCACAGGGTGAGACTACTCTGTGTAGCCTTCTGCTGTACTTGGGCTCCCAAAGCCAGTTATCCCAGGCACTGGGGCAACACAGACCCTTGGCCCAGGTCTCTGTCCCTCGAAACAGCCTGACCTTACAGATGCTCATGCACTTGTGCTGGAGATGAGATCAGGGACAGCTTCATCCTGCAAATTAATCTAAGGGCGTGTGACATCGTGGTGATGTCCATCTGCCCATCACCCTAACTGGGGGGAACTGGAAATCCTGCNTGTGTCTCACACCTTTCTCCTCCCTGCCCTAGCCCACACTGCCCACTGCTGAAGACTAACAGTTAGTTACTGCCTTCTCTCCAGTGAGAGCTGTGGGTGCCAGCCTCTGCCTTTGTCATATTTTAGTACTGAGTCTAGACACTTACATCCTCTAACCACTGAAGACACTAACCCATGCAGCTGTTCCTCTGGTGTGCTCATTGCTGTCAATCACCTGGAGGGATGCACTGGCTGCTTGTGGTTANCCAGGATGTNTAGACTTTGCTTTTTAAGGTCTTGAGAGTCCCCATGTCATCATCCCCACCTATCCCTGCAATCCTGTCTCTANTTGACTAGGGACCCCACAATCTTCTCCTTCCTGTGTTGGGGTTTCCAACTTNTGTAAGTGCCAGACAGAGAGAGAAGCATGTTCAGCCTTGCGGTGACAGGAGAGCAGCCATTAGAATGAGTGCCTGGCTNTATGCAAAGAGCTGTTTNCACATACAGGCCATGGCATAGAGGATAAGACCCATCAGTGAAGCCTGGGCTGCCCCTGTCCCTCAGGTAGCAGCATCTTACTAAGATGGTCCCACACCTGCACAGCATGGGCGGTGTCGGTGCTATGGACACACAGGTCACCTGTAGGTTAGCATTGGCAAGTCCNGGAACTGTCTGGATGCAGAGTTCATGGGGAGCTGATGCATCAGTGTCTCCTCGACACAAAGCCATGTGAGGCCTGTTCTGCAGAACAGCCACACATTGGAGCCCATGCTTTCATCTATACATCCTCCATCGTGTATATCATTATAAACCCAGGCCCACTCAAGAGCTNAAGCATCTCAGGTTCCCTGTCCCCTTCTCCAGGGCCTGGCCAAGCACATGTGAGACAGGGATCACATCACATCCATAGAAGCCCCATGGCCACTGCTGCACTCTGACTGGTGAAGGTCGGTTGTGAAGGTTCCTGAGCCTAATGGCTGCTTTGGANTATGATAGGCCAGGTGTGGGAAGGNGATCCCTTCATTTTATGGGTCAGGTTGACAGGCTGTGTTCTGTTCACACATGGCCAGTGGACAGGATATGCCACTATCTAGNCTAGAGATGCTAGAAATTCCCCCTAAACCCAGTTCTTCCTGGTTAAGGATTGGCCCAGGCATGGCACAGTATACTTGAGGGCCTGTCTCTTATACACATCTAGATGTGTATAAGAGACAGGGATATGCCACTATCTAGCCTAGAGATGCTAGAAATTCCCCCTAAACCCAGTTCTTCCTGGTTAAGGATTGGCCCAGGCATGGCACAGTATACTTGAGGAGAGGCAGAGGGTGCCTGTCAAGGCCTCAGCATCAAGGAGGAGGCTGCTGGCACCTGGGCCAGAGCTGGGGGTGACTGGCCTTGGAACAGAGCCAAACCCAACTGACCTGGGCTGTAATGTGAGGGGATAATGGGGAGAAGGCCCTCCCGACAGAATAGTCTCTTCCCAGTGGCTACCACACAGTGCCTTGTCTCAGAGCTGTGTTTTCTCAGGCTCCNCAGTTGGCATCCAGCTGAACAGGAGGCCAGCTTTATGGTTAGAACTTACATAGTTTGTGCTGACTGTCCATATAGGTATCTACACCTGTGTTTTTGGCACTACAGTNCACAGGCAACAGTGCAGCCTGGGGAAGGAAGGCCTAGTTGGATTCAGGCAAAAACATATCAAGGGCAGATCCTCCATCTCAGCCCTGCAGAGACATGGACAGCAGAGAGGATGCAGCTGTACGTGTGAGCCAGGCCAATGCCAGTGCCAGGCCAGGCCTTGTGGAATCAATGCTTATGGATGGGTTAAACTGTGGCCCTTGAGCTCTGAGAGACCATAGTCTCGACCTAACCACATCCAGAAACATAGCCCCACATCAGACAGCTGTCACCACAAGCAGCAAGTCCCAGGTGGTCCACACCCTCTGTCCAGTTTGGCTACAAGCTGGGGCTCCCATAACCATGTTCAGTCAAGTGGCATGTAGATCAGCTCACAGAAAGAACTCAGGGGACATTTTGTTGAGATTCTGTTTATTGTGAAGTAAACATTTGGGGAAGGCCAAAGAGAAGATACATGGTCTCTCTGGTTCCCTCCTGAAGCTTTAGCATCCTGACCTGATTCACTGTGTGGGCATGGCTAAAGAACTTACTCTTGGGGCTGGTGATCATAGCCAGCTCCAGCACTGACCCTGGGGTCTGCTGAGCAGAAAACTCATGGCAGGAATCTCTGTGACCAACCTCACCCAGGAGTGGCATCATCAGCATGGATTTATTGTGGATAACAGAAGATGCCCCACCACCAATGCTACCCATTCTAGGGGTTTCAGGAGCTGTGGGCCCCAAGTCTGGACAAAGGCCAAGTATAGATGCTCCTTGACTATGACAGGGCTGTGTCCTGTTGNAAGCATAGGTTTACAACCAGCCTTCCATGTAGCACAGCACATTGAAGAGAGCCAGTGGTCCCTGGGTGTCACAGCTGACCATGTGCTGTAGTTCACCTTCACAACATTAGAGAGGATCCTATCATTCATGACCAGCCCAGGAAACTGCCAGTGGATGGTTTCTACTGAGCATCTGTCACTCACGCACCATTGTAAGGTAAAAGGACCCCAATCTGGTGATCTCAATGTTCTTTCCANATCATGAAAGCGCCAAGCCCAGCCCACCAGCAGCCATACCACCCAGGAATTTCTCCATATGGTCTTCTGCTTGATATTAGACACCCCATTCCTGGGAGGCAGGAGGGCATACCATGTGACTTCACAGGTCCTGTGTTCTATAGCTTGGAAGAGACTGGTGGGTCCCTGGGCCCTGCTACTTACTGTAGTGCTATTCTCAAATATGGCTCACACAAGGTGCCTGTTGTGACCACTGGTCACTGTTATGCAGGCCCTGGAGCTCAGCTCCACGTTGATGTCACATAGCCACACAAATAGCCTCCTTGAGCATGTCCTCTGCTGGAGCACCATCTGGAAGCCCTGCCCACAGCATGACAGTCACAGTCCACTGCGTGCAGCGTCCAGAGGATGCTGTGAGATGCCGTGGCCTGCAGCACTTGCTGGTGGAGGCATAAACACGGATCACCCAGAGCATCTGTGTGCCACACTCAA
Source organism: Neotoma lepida (assembly GCA_001675575.1). Lineage (NCBI taxonomy): Eukaryota > Metazoa > Chordata > Mammalia > Rodentia > Cricetidae > Neotoma > Neotoma lepida. The sequence goes on along the minus strand of LZPO01027425.1, from coordinate 45,148 downwards.
GTGTCCACTAGAGCAACAGGGAGTGCAGTCACATTTGAGTATTCGCCTCTGACCAGCGTGAATGGATCCAAACCTTTCACCGGCAGAATGCCTCCATTTCTCCCATTCAGACCTGGAGTTGGGCGTGTCCCTTGTAGAAAAAGCTTCACCCTACAGCTTCCCAGCTAAATCTTAGCAAGGATGGATGCCTTTTGGTTCACTCAGCTGTTGGAAGATGTTCTGGCCTGTGCACAGTCACCCATAGAGGACTGTGCTTGCCTCTCTCCCTCTCCCCCACCCCATGCCCTCTCTCCCTTTTTCCCCCCTCTTCCCCCTTCTCATTCTCCCTCTTCCCCTTTATCTGTCCCTCCCTCTCACTCTGTCTGCCTGTCTCTGCCCACCCCTCCTCATTTTCTCTCTCTCTCCCCTCCTTCCCCTGCCTTGCTCAGGGCAACATGAATGAGGTAATAGAAGTTTGCACTCTTGCTTTGCTGAGCTGACCTTTAATCCAGGGAAATAAATCACTTTCAGCTCCTATTATTGGTGAAGCCCCGCAGCCTCGGCATGCACAAAGGAAGCCTTTGTGCGGCGTTACTTGTTTTTAAGTTAGAGTGTCAAGCCCATGGTAGGAGCAGCTGATGTCACCTCCACCGTGGTCAGCACAACATGGGTGCCATGATTATGCCTGGGAATAGGCAGGCTGGGCAGAGTCNGTGGGTGTGTCGGTGCACATCCCTGCATGTCTACATATGTAACACGCGTGTATTTGTACACATGTATATTAATTAGGGCAGTGTACCTGGTGCAGGAGGTGGACAGCCTGCGGCATGAGCCCGAGGACCTGGGCTCTGCAGCTCTCCTTCCTGCTCCTCCATTTCTCTGACCAGGAATGGAGTCTGTGCCCACAGGCAGCTTTGTTTAGCATTGCTATAGTTTCTCCTTTCTCTCTCTCTTGAGAGTAGGAGGTTTCATTTCCTGTGTAGGTTTCCTATCTCTAAAGATGGGAACGATGGCCCCAGGTTGCAGCAAGGATAGCACTAATCCCTAGGGTGCCAAGTACTTATGTGGGCATGTGTCTCAGATGCTTCCCAGCACTGGGAGCTGGGGCAGCCCAGCCTGAAGATGCCATCTGCCAGTCCCTCAGCAGGAGTTGGGAGGAATGCACCATGGGAAGGAGGTATCCGAGAGGGCTACCTCTCACAAAGAATACTTTTGCTGTCCATACACCTGCCTCCACAGGCCTAGCTTCCAGGAAGCCTGCTGGTCAGCTGTAACTGATGAATGAGGAGGGCTCCAGTCGGATGGGGCTGCACCCCCCCCCCCCGGTGATCTAGGAACACATGGTCGGCTGGGCTGAGGCTGTTTCTACCCTGTGTTGATCTGTTTCCTCTTAACCTGAACAGTGGTCTAAGGGGTGTTTGTGTCTCCACACTGGCCACTACCTCCATGCAGGGCCCACTGTCATCTTGCCGTCTCTCCTGGTCTTTCAGTGCAAGACAGGTGCTCTCCAAGACTTTGGGAAGCCTTAGAATGGCCTGTCCCCGGCAAAGCCCCTGTGGGCACATGAAAGCCCAAGTCATGTCTTCGATTCTTTTAAACAAATTGCTGCTTCCAAGAGTTCAGGAAGCAACATCGTGAGATGCTTGCACCACAGAGCATTTCAAAAGCCTGAGTTATAGAAGTTACAGTCCAATGGGTAAAGGTGCTTGCCACCAAGTCTGCCGACTTGGGTTCAATCCCCAGAACCCACATAGAAAGAACAGACTTCCTCAGCTTGTCCTCTGATCTCCATGTGCACTATGGCATTTGCATGTGCACACACAATCAATCAATCAATAAATAAATAAATAAATAAATAAATGTAGAGCATTTTGAATGGTGGTATCAGCCCTTAAGAACCACTGCCTCAGCCGTGACAGGCATTGGGAAGACAGGTCACACATNTGTTTANGAGGATAAGTTGAATTCTGTTGCTGGAGATTTGGGGGCATTTTATGCCATCTCTCCATCTCATCCTTTCACTTCAAGACATGATGGCAGCCCTCTAAGAGCTCAGGCTTGGTGAGACTGAATGCCCCAGTCCCCAAGACCCACAGGAACACCCACTGGCTTCCCATCCAAAGANCTCAGCCCCCTGGCCACAGGCCTAGGCCCCCATGAGCTTGTGGACTCTGGCTGTCTGTAGAGTGTCCACTGGAGAGAGGTTCCTGCTCCGCTAGGAGGTCAGGGCTCTGGACTCTCGGTTCTTCTACTTAGCACAGCTTCTCGGTACCCATTCAGCATCTGTTTTCTCCTGCTGGTCAGCACTACACTATTTCCCTTGCCAAACTGCAAGTGGTGGTGTCCATGACTGGGTGGACACTTGAGTGAAAGAAGCCACTTACCATGCTTACCACTTACCACATGCCACAAACTCACGGGGAGCCATCCTCTAATATGGGACACCCCTTTGCGCTTGATCCATGCCACCTTGGAGCATCCTTGGTGCAAGAGTCCGTGCCTGCAGCTCTTGCAGGAGCAAGCCCCTGTGGTTGTTCCTGGAGCTACCACATGTGAGGGGAGCTGAGGATGAATGGCATGAGTCTNCGTCAGACCATCGTGGCATAGCCTCAGGCACTGAGCATGGCAGAGACATCCGCCACTCAGCCTCACCAGCTATGGCATAGCCTCAGGCACTGAGCATGGCAGAGACATCCGCCACTCAGCCTCACCAGCTNCATGGCAGAGACATCCGCCACTCAGCCTCACCAGCTATGGCATAGCCTCAGGCACTGAGCATGGCAGAGACATCCGCCACTCAGCCTCACCAGCTGCCACTCCCACACCCCTCTTCGTCCTCGCCCAAGGCCCAGGAAGGCCCTGTACTGGGGGCTGCTGATTGCAAGCCAGCGCCCACTGGCCTGGCTGCCTCCCAGGCTTCTNTGAGTAGCCGCAGGGCTTCGGGCTGCTTATTGTCCTCCAGGAACAGAGGCCAAAGCATCTGGCTCATGCACATCCCAGGTCATATGCCAGGCTTCTTCCTGAGTACTGAGGTTGTTTGTGTCCCAGCACTGCAAGAACCCATTCTTGTTTTGTTTTGAGACAAGGTCTTGCTGTATAGTCCTGGCTGTCCCTATGTAGACCAGGCTGGCCTCGAACTCAGAGATCTGCCTGCCTCTGCCTCCCAAGTGCTGGGATTAAAGGTGTATACCACCATGCCTGGCAAGAACTCATTAGTTCTTAAATACACAGCTGACTTGGATAAGAAAGTCTCATGATTCAGTACAGACCAGTATCCCTCATCCATCCCTCAGAGCTCATACAGAAACACATGTGTGGGGCCTGTGGCTGGAGTTGCTCCCACTAACTCAACACCAGAGTCCAGCACCATCTTTCCTCCTCCAGCTTCCAGAACTCACCCAGTGTGGGGCTCCAGCCATCAGATCCTGCTTCTAATTGCAACTGGGAGACATGCACTACCAGCTNTCTTGGGCTATAATTGGACGAGGGTCACTGAATGCCCTGCGATGTAGGGGCCCACTGATCTGGGAATCATTTGTACCAAGGTTTGAACATTCCCCATGAAAGCTGTAAATGTTCACTTTATGGAACTTGTGACTGCTGCATTTAGTGGCCTGGTTGCTGTGGCTTGTGTGTTTGTCCATTGGCAGTTTCCTTGATTTATAAGAAGAAATTGTTTTATATATATATCCTGGGCCTGTACGTGTCAGGGGCCCCAGGCANGGCCTGGCTGGGCTCCAACCTCAGAGTAGTTTCTTCAGGATGCAGAGTCGGGCCTGTGTGGCATGTAACTAGGAAGGACAAGCCACCAGACCAGGGTCTAGGAGTGGTGGCCTTGCATCTCCAAGTTACCTTCTATGATTTCCACCCTTTTCATAAGAGACGAGCCACCAAAGACAAGCGGGTATGACGTCTTGGGGCCACTGCTGTCATGGCAGANGCGAGGACAGAAACACCCAGACTGCCCTTCTGACTTGGTGACACACTATCCCAGGTGGCTATGAGAATTAAGTGATGTAATATACACACTGTAATGCAAAACCAAGCTACAAGTATGGAATTACACTTCAAAATACGTGAGAATTTTCCAGATATCTTTCTCCTAGTAATTTCTCGTGTAATTCCTTTACTGTCAGGGAGAATGCTTTACAGGCCTGAGTCTTTTAAAACTTGGTTTTTTAAAAAAAAAAAAATTTCTTTTTGTGACCCAGTACTTGGTTCATCTAATTGGGCACTCCACTTGAGCGTTAAAGAGTCTGTGTGAGACAGTGGTCATCAAGATGACATTGGGTGATTGGTTGGTAGTGTTTCCCAACTCCTCTGTACACTTCCTAATTCTGTCTGCTGGTATCAAATATATGTGTGCGCGCGCACACACACACACACACACACACACACACACACACACTCTCAGACAGACTGAAATCTCCAGTTAAAACTGGATGTCATAAACATGTGTAGTTCTCTTCCCTTTGTTTGGTGTGTTTGGAGCTGTGCTGTTCAGGACATAAATGTTGGTGCTGGTGTACTCGTGGGTGCCGTAAACAGCCTTTTCTTCCCTGAGCTTTCCCTTGCTCTCTCTGCTTTGTCCCACACTATGCTCCAGCTTGCTTGTGACAGGTGCCTTCGTGGTGGCTCTTCACCCTTAAATCTTAGCCTGCATATGTCCTCACAATTGGAATCACTTCT
>LZPO01027425.1:29222-40011 GCA_001675575.1 Neotoma lepida | reverse complement strand
ACACACACACACACACACACACACATACATGCATGTATAAAACATAATGGATGAGTGTCCACCTTGGTTCACCTTCAAGTGACACTAATTTAAAACTTCTGGACAAACTTGCCAGTGTTCTGCCACCAGCACCNCTGCCTGCTGCTACTNTCAGGCCCTTTGCTTTTATACATTGTAAACTGTATGTTGTTTGATGTTCACATCTCTTAAAGATATTTAATTAAGGGCCAGTGANATGGCTCAGGAGGTAAAAGCACTTGTCCAGCAAGCTGACCACCTGAGTTTGATCCCCAAAACCCACAGTGGAAGGAGAGAACTGACTCCAGAAAGTTATCCTCTGACCTTCACATATGTACTGTGGTATACACACACATGCGTATACACATACACAAATAATAATAAAATAGTTATGGTTTCATTTTTTGTTTTGTTTTTGTTTTTGTTTTTTCAAGACAGTGTTTCTCTGTGTAGCCCTGGCTGTCCTGGAACTCACTCTGTAAATCAGGCTGTCCTCGAACTCACAGAGATCCACCTGCTTCTGCCTCCCAAGCTCTAGGATTTAAGGACGTTCACCACTACTGCCTGGCTTAATGAAAAAGCTTTTAAGGATAACTGAAGTAGGACGCAGCCCCTGAGCTCATCCATGCTCACAGGTCCCATGCCNGACTTTTCTCCTGTCTCCCAGACTTCTTCACCTTCTCATAGTGTGGCTTATAGGAGGGGGACACTCTCGGCACACTGCCGCCTGACACCGTCTTTATTTCCCCTTGAGTTCAGAGCTCTAGGCCGACAGACTAGTGCCCTAAGGGTGTTCTGTGTCTCCTCGCTTGCACCATTCCCCAGGAGGAACCTGTGTCTCCTTCTCTGTAACATATCTTCATTCTGTTTGCTTTGAGATTTTTCTCTATCACGAATCTGGAACGGTNTGATTAGGGGGTGTCATTTTCTTCCTGTTTCTTATGCCTGAGGTCTGCTGAATTTTTTGTATTTATGGGNTTTCAGGTTTCATTTCATTTGAAAAATGTTCCACATCCCCTCTTCTGGGGATCTGATTACCCNCGCATGATACTGCCTAAAGTTGTCCCTTGGGCCACTGGTGCTTTATTTCTCTTCAGTTTTCTTTGTGTGGCTTCATCTCAGCTTCCACTGCTGTCTTCATACACACCCTTTTCCTCTTCAGACTCTTCTGCTGATCAGCCTGTCACGTGTCTTTATAATGATGTAAATGTAAATTCTTTCCCTGTTACCTTTTGTGTGATTTCTCTATCACTTTGCAGTTTCCATGGGAATTATACAGAACATTCTGAAGTGGTTTATACCAGCTTCGCCTCACGCAATAGCATACTCGTGAACACTCTGCTCCCATGCGCCCTGTCCTGTTCTCCTCAGTTGTTGATGCCTCGGAATTATGTCTTTATATGTTTGAAGCCAAAGTTTGCGCTAACAACATTTTAAGTGTGTTAGTCTCTAGTTATGTGAAAACAAAACATGGGATCACAAGCCACGGTTCCAATAATGCTGCTTTTAAACTAATAATGGCTTTTAAAATACACATCTGTTCCTTGTGTAGAAACCAAACAGTGGGATCGTAAATTTGCTACAGTCACAAACTTTTGAATTTGAAGGGATCTTTCTTATTCCCTCCCAGGGTCCTGTGATATGATGTTCCAGGTTCTTGGAGGTTCTATTTTACACTGTGTAAGGCAGGGCTACCCACACATCAGGTGAAGGCCAGTGCAGTGTGCCAGGGTCTCCACTACCCCTCAGAACATCAGTGTTCTTGTGACTGTCCACACAGCAGCATGACCTACACACAGCAGAGTGAACTTCCTCATAGGGAGAAGGCCTTCCTTACAGCAGGGAGACCCTTGTCACATGGAAATGATACTCCTCAGAGTGGGGTAACCTTCCTCACAGCAGAATGACCTTCTTCACAATGTGTGGCCTTCCACATATGGAGGTAGCATGTCACAGTGGGGTGTCCTTGTGAACCTAGCTTCATCCGGCCGTAAGAAATCTCTTGCCTGTGTTCTTTTGGTGAAGACAAATCCAGTGGCCAGCTGGGGCTTGAGGAGAGAGGACGAAGACTCTCTTCTCAGATCCACTGGGTGCACATCTAGTGGTGAACTGCTATACCACAGAGGCAGCCATGTGGGCTCATCTGGTTCACAGTGCTTTGNTCCTCCCAGTGGTCATCCTTACGTGAGCANCTTTACTGCTCACATTTCCTTCTCTTCAACCCCAGTCACCCTGGGATGTGGGAGGCAGCCAGCAGCCAGTGCTCAGCACTGTAAGGGCACCCATGGCACGGCTTCCAGACTTTCCACTCCTGCCCAGAGGTGCCTACCATGTTGGGTCTCAGTCTCCAAGAGCCAATCACCATGATCCATAGGCTGCTGGTCTGCTCTGCTCCTGGAACATGGTGGCCTTGTTTGTGCTGAGGCCTCCCTGGTAGTATGAGTCATTTCAGGGAAGAGCTTGGCACTGTTGCCTCCNCATTCCCCAGTGGTAAGCAGTATTCAGGTGTAAGAGAGGCTACTTACCCATAACAACCTAGAGTCTGAGGTTTGGACCTGCTGAGGGCACACATGCACCACCTTCCTGTGAGCTCCAGGTGGGGCCAGTACACAGACAGGCAGGGATTGGCTGATAGTGAGGGCTGTGGCAGGGCANAGTCTTCAGTGAGCAAGTCAACATNTGGCACTCAAGAGTTGTAAGAAATTTGTCCTCCAGATGGCAATAAGGTGTTCCCTTCATAGTCAACCCCAAGCCTGTGATCTTCTGTCTCTGAGGCAGGAGGCAGACTGTTCTGTTCTTTGGCCATTCTCANCAGGGACTAGTGCAAGAACAACACAGACCTGTGTCTCCCCAAGATGTGCCACCCTTGGGATCCCCAGCTAGGCACCTTCACCCCCTGTGCTTTCCTCATGTTATACAAAGATGGTCTCTTTGTAGAGCATGTTTGTAACTGTGGCCCAAGGTCTGGACTACACTGTGCCCATCGAGACACTTCACTGCTGTCTAATGAGCCATCATGCTGGGCGTCCAGCAGGGCTGCCGTGTCAGTGGCTNTCAGTGCTCTCTTGTGTTTTATGGGGGGGGCAATGTTGCCACCCCCACCACAGTCACACTTACCCACTCCCCAGCTTTCATGCAAACAGAAATGAGCCTTGTCCCTGGCATGGTAAGCAGAGAGGCTACANCCCTCCCTTGTGTTGCAGCATTCAGAAAAGGGACCCATCTTGTCAGGAAAGCCAGTAGCATTGCTCACTAAACCTGCCTTCTGCATCATTACTCTCATNTTTTATCTGGTATGGGAAAGCCCACAAGGACTGCGTTAGGGGGCTTCTCCCTGTAGAATCTAATTCCTAGTTCCCTAGCAACTGCCTCACTGAGTTTGTGTAGACCCCTGGCTGAGCTGAGGTCAATGCCTGAGTCTTGATGTTTCACTCTTTGTAGTACATTGTTGTGCAAGCTGGTGGACATTGTACAAATCTGAAACACAGTGACTTTGCAAGCACTGTGACTTACCGACCTGAGGTGATATCTTCGCCAGTCCTGTACTCCTTTGCCAGTATGCATGTGGCCGTGTTCACCCTCCCTCATGCTTTCCTACCCTTGNTGGAACATCTGGGAGTTTCAAGGGTCGGAGGCTGTGACAGTCCAGTGCTAGGTGACGTCTTGCACTGCTCCATCCTTAGACTCTGCAAATGGTGTCTCCAGTTGGGACACAGTCTCCAAGTCCAAGGGTTGTGGAGGTCAACACCGATTCCCAAAATCTGCCCATCAGGGGACAGTGACAAGGGCTGCAGCAGCCCAGGGTGGGGGCAGCAAGCCAAGTGGGTTTCATCTTCTGGTCCTGCTGGAGTCATGAATCTGGGAGAGAGTAAAGGGTCTACAGCTGAAGAGAATGGTGGATCTGGCAGACAGAGATCTTTCGATGACCTCTGTCTCCTGGCACAGGGCTATAGGGTCACTTTGCTTAGACCAGTTGCTTATTCTCTTGGCAAACAGTTAAAAGAGGGGTGGTGATGCCCCCCACAGAGCTAGGGTGAGGGTGGCCTGAAGCATCCTTAAATGAAAAGCTTGGCTTCTGTCCTGTCCTACTAAGCTGTTTATTTTTCTTGTGATCACACGGATGGTTCAAGTAGCAGGGGCCCCGCATGGGGTGGAGCGGGCACACGTAGGAGCCGGGGGCTTGGAGGAAAGTGTCCTTCTGGCAGGAGCTCCACACCTGTGAAGATGGGGTGAGCTGACAAATAGGTTCTTAAGTGCCCCATGGCCAAGGTGAACTCCCAAAGGGACTGTGCCTAGGAAGAGTGGAGTACCAAGCTCTATCCTCTGAGCATCATTTCAGCCCTTTCTCTGCCTCCCTTTACTTCCTGCTTCTGTTTGTTCAGGGCCACTGCTACTGTGACCCTTATCCCCTGACTCCAGTTCCCTATGCGCAAGCCCACATGGATCTGCAGGAGCCCCCGAGAGGGCAAAAGGACCCCAGGGCCCATGGAGCCTGGCAGTGGGTGGGAGACTTGAGGTAGACTGTGAGTACTGGGTGGCAGGCCATTGTCAACTCAGTGAGCCATGAGCCCCAGGCAGCTGCCACCCACAGTTCCACTGGTGCTTAGGGGCGGCAGGCTGGTTCCTGCATCTTTAGATTCTTCATCTGTTCCCAAGTGTTTAAAGATGTCTCCTTCGACTATAGTTTACACTTTTGCCTATAGATAGTGAGGGTTTAAAACAGAACAACAACAAAAAAAACCACTTGCTTTTGCTTCAAAAATAGCCTGCCCACAGAAGTCCTCCAGCCCCAGTGGGCTGGGCCAGTTGCATATGCACAGGGCTAGAGAACAGATGGTTTCTTCATAGCCAGGGCAGTACCATCCTACTCAGCCAATGTTGGTAATTCAAAAGCCCCTTTTTGTCCCCACAGACTCAGCCAGTGCCCAACCCAATGGCCTACTACCTGCACAGGTCACCCTGGTGGTTCCATCGCTTTGAGACACTCAGCAACCACTTCCTAGAACTCCTCGTGCCTTTCTTCCTGTTCCTCGGACGCCGGATGTGCATTCTTCACGGGGTGCTGCAGATCCTTTTCCAGGTAGGCTGGGCCAAGGTGCCACCACTTGGGGTCCCCACGTGTCTACAGAAGACAACAGCCTGCCTCATCATTTCTGTGTTAGCACCAGGGCCGTGGGGAGAGCTCTCACCAGCTCCATCTCATCCCCAGCAGGGGCCCCACTCCATGTGATCCAGGCTAGATTCCAGGGTCCCCTTCCCTGAGCCTGTGGTGGTGTCTGGTTACCCTCAGGGAGCTGCCTGCAGGCAGCAGCACAGACCTTGCTCAGACACACCTCAGCCCCACACAGACACTCACTACGTTCTTGAATCCAGCCCTAAAATGTTAAGTGTCTTTCTAAATGTAGACATCAGGTCTACCAGGAATTGGGGTGAGCTATTTAAGACAGGGTCTTGCCGTGTAGCCCTGACTGGCCTGGAANTTGTGGTCCTTCTGCCTCTGCTTCCTGAGAGCTGATGTTACGGACATGTGCCTCTACGCCTCACCCTCCTTTTGCTTTTTGAATCAGGGCCTCAGTAAGTTGTCCAGGCTGCCCTTGAACTTGTGTCCCTCCTTCCTCAGCCTCCCCAGCCACTGGGGTGATAGGCCTGCACCACCAGGCCAGGCTCACCTTGTGGTTTTGCTTTTCCATTTTCAGTCATGAGTGGATGTTGACCACAGCTGACATTTTCCCCGTCAGTCAGGAGAGGTCGCAGGNTTTTTCCCTTCGATATGTTAATGAGGTGAATTACATTACTGCTGCTCCGGTTGAGCTAGTTTCATATTCTAGACTCAGCTTGGTCATGCTGTAGATATTTTAATATATTGCTGGGGCTAATTTGCCAATGTTTTGTTTTAGATTTTGCATGGTTGTCAGTGAGAGACCNGTCTGTAGTTTTCCAGCATAATGTGGGTCTAGTGTGGATTCCCTGTCTGCACTCATTGCCCCACACTCAAAAGACTGTCCCCTGTCTCTTAAGGGTCCATGGAGACCCAGGCAGCCTGTTCTCAGAGGCCTGGGCAATGCAGGGTGTGCTTCTGAGCAAAGCTTTGAGAGTTTTGCCGTGGCCCAGCCAATGGCCGTGGGACGTCCTTCTCAAGGCAGCTTTGGCAGTCAACATTTTCCTGGAAATAAATATGTCAGTTTCAGCTGTTTTCAAATTTATTAGTGCAAAGGGGAGAGGGGACATCATGTTCTCCTCGGGGCAAATTTTGGATCCGTGAGCCTGTCTCTCTTCATGTCTTTTCTCTCTGTGCAGGGCTATGTTTAAATCAGGACTGTGAGCGTCTCACTGGCACTTTGCCACAGTGACCTTTGGCTGCTAAGTCATCTCNGCCTGTTCACCAGCTCTCAGTGCTTCACTATGTTGGGCTCCTTTTTGTTTTATATTGCAATCAGGATACTCTAGAAGCTATGCAGAGATTATAGGAAATTCCTTTGTGCCCCACATCCCCACTGTGAGCATTTCACACGGATGGGGTGCAACGTGATGGTGTAGTGATGACGTGACTCACCAAAGTCCACAGAGCATTCTTTGGTTTAGGACAGTGAAGAATTATACACCATCCCTGCCATACAGACATCTTCCTTCACCTTGACCCCTGGCCTTCAGTCTTTCCCAAGCATCTTGGATTTGGAACCACAGTGTGTTACCTCTCTAGCCAGCTTCTCTCAGTCATGTGTCTGAGACTCTTCCTTATAGCTTAACTACTCCTATCTTCTCAGAGCTGATATTTGCATGGAGTGTCTATTTCCCACACATCTTCTGGAGGCCACAGACAGTGCCAATCTTGAGATGATAAAAAGATGTGCCCTACTCACCCCTAGACCCAGACCTCACCCTGCCTGAGAAGCAAGACCATCCAGCTGAATGGACTAGACATTGAGGAAGAGCCATAGCCTTGGGTGTGTCTCCATTTCTTGTCTTGGCCCATGTGTAAGGTTGGATAGGGTGGTGGGGATACTCCTGAGCCTGAATGGCCTAGTAAGGAAGTTGGTGTCTAGGCTGGGCCTTCCAGAATAATACCTAGGGCCTCAGGGAGAGGGAGGGCGAAGGCAGGCACATGCCTTCCACACTAAGCACTGGGGAATTTTTGCAGAGCCCAAGGCTTCCAGGATGCTGGGAATAGCTGCCTGCGGTGCCTCAGCTGCACAGGTACCAGAGGCAGGTATCACGAATCCTCATCTGGGCATAGCAGATGTCTTGGGATCTGGGGTCTCCCGGGGTTCATGAGTCTCCTCTTCCTGTGTAGAAGGAGCTGTGAAGCAAGCTTCTCCGGAACAACCCCCATGTGGGACACCCCAGAAAATGAAGAAGCCTACACCACACCCTTCAGGAGTTGCCAGAAGCCTTGAGCCACTGTTAACGCCTTGTAGTCCTTGCAGAGGCAGCAAGGCGTCCCCAGTATCTGCTGTCAGGAGGGGGTCCCTAGCTAGCAGCTTCCACCTCTCCTAGTGGAGAACATAGAANTGGCCACACCATGTCCAGAAGAAAATGGAGAAATCCAGGGCTATGGCTTTTCCCCAGGACTGGGCTGACGTCCCCCAGATCCAGCTGAGACTCTTCCTGCCTACCGGGCAGAGTTGAGGATCGGGGTCAGCAGGCATGGCCTTTACCAACCCGAGAGCCCCTGTGNAAGGTGTTGGGAGTGCCTATGTGCTCTTTACCACGCAGTGCTATGGCCAACCCATAGCACCCGCCACCCTATGGCATCTGAGTGCAGCCTGGTGTGGAGCTGCACTGTGTCCTGACCCAGTGGTTCCTGTGTTCCTTCCTGTGGGCCATGCAGAGTTTGAGTTCACTCACTTCCTCCCACACTCAGTTTACACAGCTGCTCCTAGGATCCCCGCAAGGCCACAGGATCCACGTGGGAAGGGCCGAAGAGCTCCGAGGGGATGACCCCGGAAGGGGCGGTATGGTCAGCCTCCGCTGCTGAGCTAGGTCAGGACATCCAAGGCCCACCATGGTATCAGTCCCCACCAAGGAACAAGAAGGAGGTGGGGTTGGACCTGAGACTCAGCAGAGAGAAGGCAAGAGAGGGTCTTGGGAGAGGTAGCTTTGATGTTGATTCTTGTGTTAAGGCCACATGGGGCTACCCAGATGGCTTGGGAGCACGCACATGTGAAGGTCCCTGTGACCACATACATGTCCTCTGAAGCTCCTGTATCCCCTGTGGGACGCCTGCCTGCAAGCATGTGTCCTCTGGGGTAACTGCAAGCCCAGCAGGGACATCCAGAAATCCCTCCCTCTTCCTTTTGGGGTCATGTTGCATCTGCCTGGAACATCTGCTGTAGCCTCTCTGGGGCTGAATTCCACCAACACACGTTCATCTTCCTCTGCCGTCCGAGCCTCGCCCGCTCCACAGCACAGGGCCGTACTCCAAGCNGGTCATCTGCAGAGCACACTGAGAGTTCGTTGAGAACTCTACTGGCCAGGGGTAAACACAGATGGGCTGTGACGAGATTCATTTCCCTCAGAGGGGATGGCTGCAGTGACGCTAGAAGGAAAACAAGAAAGATAAGATCCCTTTGGAGCACTTGGACCATGTGCTGCATGATGAATTCCAGTCTCACTGAACAAATAGGCTGTTTGGGGAGGGGATTCTGAACTGTGTGGGCCGAGCTGGCCTGACCCCTGAGCACAGCCATCATCTGTCCACCTGAGCAAAGTGTCACAGGCTCTCCACAGTGCTTTGTTAGAAACAGGATTTCACCTGGAGACAGTTAACCTGTGTCATCACCTTGGTTGGATTTAGAATCCTCTCTAGGGGACACGCCATTGGGCGTGTCTGTGAGGGTGTCTCAGAGAGCATGATTATTGAGGAGGGAAGAGCCACTACTCTGAACATGGCTTCTACCATCCCACAGACTGGGGCCCCAGACTGAATGAAATAGGAAGAGGGAGAAAAGAGAGCTGAGTACCTGCATTCAGCTCTCTCAGCTTCCTGACTGCAGGTATAATGTGACTGGCCACCTCAAGTTCCCATTGCCATGCTTTCCTCCATGATGGACTGTGTGCCCTCGAACTGTGAGACAAACCNTTCCTTCCTTAAGTTGTTTTTGTAGGCTTTTCAAAAACAGGTAAATACAATGTGGGCTCTATGGGGCTTGGTCCTCTGGGATTTCCCACNGAGTAGAGGGAGTTTTGAAAATAGGTTCCTGCCAGCAGCCTCCAACAAGGCCATGAGCTCTAGTGTGGGGCTATGTCATTCAGAGCTCCCCAGGTGTATAACCACGACTGTCAGGCAGCTGAGGAGGTCTCATGCAATGCGGGGTTCTAGATCATCAACAGTACAGCTGAGTCTGCCCATGGGGAACACTGACCCCTGGCCCATGGCCACAGGACATCACCCCAGCCTCACCTGAGCANGAGCAGACNACAGGTGAAATGTCATCTCTGCAGAGTGGTCAGCATAGCCTCACCTCAAGGTGTTGAGTTGCAACCTCCCTGCTTGGGAGCTAGAAATGATTTGAATTGTCTGAGGAGGTGACTGGTGAGGATTCAAAATCACCATCTGTCATGTGAGCCAACTCTTCCTTCAAGAAGGTGCTAACTAGAGCCTTCAAGGCAGCAGGTTCTAAAACTACAACCCAAAGGGATGCCCTGAGACCTCTGCAAGTAGCTGGGTGCTGCCTGAGGCCCTTCCTCCAGCAACATTGAGCAGTATCTCGGGACACACTGAGAGCCCCAACATTACTTCTCTACGCCTTGTTTTCATAGCAATAACCATGATTAGGNAAAAAAAAGGCCTGCCACCTGCCTCTGAAAGCGAAGTGGAGAGGTTCTTGGGACAGGAGTGTAAGTTTCTAAGGAGTGTAAGTCAGTACACTTCACACATTTCCACCATCTAATTTGGTCCCTAGAGGAGAAACCAACAGGGCACACGGATTAGAGGGGAGTGGAAATTCAGTCTGTTCCACCGTGGGGAATCTTAGGATCTGCCATCTGGAAGTGGGGAACCCAAGAAGGCTGGTTGGTAGTCTGGTCCCAGTCCAAACTCGAGGACCAAGAACNGTGGGAGCCAGTAGTCTTCACCCTGGCTTCATCCATGGACCAGGGAACCCCACAGGCCAGAGCAGTTGGAGGTGGACATCCAGCACAGGGAGAGGAGCTACATATACCCTTCCTGGACACTATTGTTCTTTCNAGACCCTTGGTGGGTGGGTGATGCCCAGTGCATTGGGCAGGGCAGTCATGACTCCGGCTGGTGTTTCTAATGCTTTCAAATCTTTCTTCTGGACCTGCACAGACACCCCAGAAACAATGCTTCATCAGCCAGCTAGATGCATCTCAGNCCAATCGGGCTCCCACATGTGATAATTGTTCTATTATAGCAAAAGTCAGTTCTAAGCCACGCATGGGGCACATTCCTTTAACCCTGGCACTGAGGCTGGTACAGGAGCGTTGGGGGTTTGAGGACAACCTAGGCCTAGAGACCCTGTCTCAAAAACAAAAAAGTTCTGTATTACACGCTAATTTTTATATCCATTGTTTTAAAGAATTTTAAAGACTTTTTAGTATGTTTATAAGGGGAGATGTGCATGTGCCCCAGAGTCCAGAACTGGGCATCAGAGCCCCTGGAACTGGAGTTACCGGGGATTTTTAAGCCATATGATGTGGGTTCCGGGGAAAAGCTGGGTCCTTTACAAGAGCAACAAGTGCTCTTTACCACTGAGCCATCTCTCCAGACCCCAAAGAACTAAATTTTAATGCACATTTCACCTTTTTAGCA
>LZPO01027425.1:12673-28057 GCA_001675575.1 Neotoma lepida | reverse complement strand
GTTTCCATTGCACTGAGTTTCTAGCTCTTCCTAGAGATGCCCCCCGAAGATAGGCTTCGTCATGTAGCTCAGGCTAGCCTTGAACTTGCAGCCCTCCTGCCTCCACTTCCTGAGTTCTGGGACACGCACCACCACACCTCGCTGCTTGNCAGCTTCTTCTGGCACCTTCCATCACTCTATCACACATCACTCCAGCTGACCACACCTTTGTCTCTTCTCCTATATGTGATGTGCAGTTGACTGTCACTCTTATCCCTGGTTTTGGAAACTGGATCAGGACCTGTGTGTTTTCTTCAAGTCTGTCCTGTTGTGATTTCCTGAGCTTCTTTGATCTGTGCACTTATTATTGTCACCAGCGAGAGGANCTTGAGAGACTGATATGTNCACGTTCCTTACTCTAGGACTCAGTTTCATGTGGACTGGATGACATTTTAAATAGAACACAGTGACTGTGTGAGAGTGAGCACGGCAGGCTCCCCAACTCAAGAACAGAGCTGAGGCTGAGCAGGAGATGGCAGAGCCTCGAGATGCAGCTACATGTGGCATCCTGTCCGTATGAAATGGAGTCAGTCCCTCAAGTTCCCCTTGTTGGGGACAACAATAAATGCACAGATCACAGAAAGCCACAGGTGCAGGTTAGATGGGGAGGCTGGGAATCATGGACTGGGCTCCTGGGGTGCTGTGGAGGACGGGTGGCCTGGGAACTCTAGCAGGGTGGGACGTTTGCCTCTTGGGGTCTCCTTCCCAGCCTTTTCCTCATGTGTGGGTGTTTAAGGGAGGCAATGGGGCTGGGGGACACAGCTGTGTTGTGTAGGTCAGTGTATGAGTGGAAACCAGTTCAGGGTGAGTCCTGATAACCTATGAGGTCACTCCTGCCACCAAGGGTAGATCATGTTACAGTATAAACATTATATGCAGGTCTCAATTGCTGCAGCCCCTGCAGGAGCAGAGCGTCTATGGGGGTCCACATTGAGACTGTNTGTGCCTCCTTACAGGTGTAAGCACGTGGGAAAGGATGAGGGCAGTCCTCAAGACCCCTCTTGCCAAGTATGCTGGACCCTGGTGCCATAGAGACACATTTTGATNAGAGCTGGGCCGTTTGCTCTTTACCGGCCACACTAACCCTGGCCTCCAGCCTGCCTCGNCCTTGTTCTACACCTGGCCTGAAAGAGATGCACTTCATGATCCAGTCAGTCCAGGGACAGACCTATATGGAAGCAATGTCCAGCTGTCCAGTGAGGTTTTATTCTGCAGACCAGGCCAGCCACAGAGGNTAACAGGCAAGGCTGGTACAGCTTCCAGGAACAGACAGGGCTGCTCAGAGGTTTTGCACAGGCACCTAAATGGCCTCCACAGCACCCTAGGGAACCCAAGCCTGCATTCGTCAGTATGAGGGAGCTTAGACTCTGAGCTGTCCCNCTTTGTTGCTGCCATTGTCCCAGTANCAATCCCCAGCCCAGGGACCACTCCTGANCCTACTGAGATGGTGCTCAGGAGCTCTCCCAAGTCTCTCTCTCTTCCCTTGGGCTCCCCAGGCTTGATTCAACTGGCCTCTCACATCCCCTCCAGCTCTGGGAAGTCAGAGCTGCCTCCTCTGTCACTTTCCTATCTGGGGACCCCTCACTGTACCCCATCTCTTTGCCCCCTGGGTCATACTAGACCTAAATAGAACCTGCCTATCCAGCTACTGTGTCTTGTCCATCCGCAGTAAGTAAAAAGGAGGGAAGAAGTAACCGACCCTGCNCTCAGAGAAGTCTCNCTGTGGAGTGGGCAGGGCCTCCTCAGATGGAACAGAGGGCACTGGCTGTGCCCTGCGAAAATGTAAACCTTCCAACCACCCAATAAAAAGGCAGGCGGGCGTGGGTTGGAGCATGTAGCCAGCAAGGAATGCTAGGAAGTGCTCCTACTCAGCAATGAGGCACCCAAGTGTTTAGGGAGAGAAGAGGGTTAGACACCCCTGAGCAGCACTCAGTATCTTGATCAATGCAGGCACTCAGCCTGAGGCTGCAAGCCAGGTGGCAGCACCATATGTTAATAACATTGAGCGGCAGCCTTCAGCCCCACTTGTGGGGGTGGGAAACCCTGCGGCTGTCCTGGAAGGTAGTCGGAGGGTCACCATACACCTACCTCACGGCTCAGCACATGTCCACTTACGGGAGCACAAGGACNGACTCTGAGGTAGATGTTGTTCCTNTAGGGACATAATATCCTAGAAGCCACCCTGTAGCTCCCATTCTGTGAAGCTTAAGAGAGCCCAGTATCATCAGAGTGTGAGGGGTGCTGGCTGTCGGGGTAGGGGTGTCTGGCTAATGTAACTACACAGGTGTAAACCTTGCTGGAAGCCACTGAGCTGTGCACAGCACAGGCATGTTTTGCCATTTGATCAGTGTGCCCATTCAGTNAGTTTAGAGCTCTAGGCTGAAGCCAGGCATCCCAGTCTATACGTCTCTATTCCTCTCATCCATGACTCCTGGCCAGCTCCCGCTGTCCTCCAGCTCTCGAGGGCATCCATGGTGGTCACTATCTTCAGCTCTACGTCACTATGTTGTCTCCTGTTCCTATTTTGCCTTCTGTGGACTCTAGTTCCTCCTGGGTTCTCATGCCTCCACCTCCAGGCAAAGTCTGTACCTCAAGCGCCTGCCACTAGTCCTGCCTTAGCCAGAGCTGCCACCATGGTATATCCCAGAAAGCCCAGGGTTCTCAGGCCACCACACAGATAGGTCAAGCCAACCCTCCCCCGANCCCCCTCCCCCCCACAACCACCACCACCATCCCCAGCTGTTCCTGGGCTTGCCAACTCCTGTGTGGGTTCCATACCCACATGTAGAAAGCTCTAGGACCTGCAAATTTAGAAAGGACCTAGGATCATATACCCAAGCTGAGAGGATGACAAGAGGGACCCAGAAGCCCCTCTGGAGCCTGGGCTGGGCTACTGGAGTGTGGGCACCCAGCACAGATTCACAGAGGCAGGTAGCTCTGGCTCCCAAGCATACACCACAGTGCAAGTCTGCACCCACAGGTCATCCTCATCATCAGTGGGAACCTGAGCTTCCTGAACTGGCTCACCATCGTGCCCAGCCTTGCCTGTTTCGACGATGCAGCTTTGGGATTCCTGTTTCCCTCAGGACCTCGAGGCCTAAAGAACCAAGTCCTGGAGATGCAAAGGGAAGAGACACAAGGAGTCCAGCCCAAACCAAGATATGGTAGGTGAACCAGGACCCCAGCTAGCCCCATGATGCTCATGCCTAATGTCTCAGGAATATGTAAGAAGGTTGGGTACCCACCAGCTCCACAACACTCAGAAGAAAGGTGGGTACCATAGGCCCTGGGTGGGAACATCTGCTGTCTAGAGTCCTTTACTAGGCCAGGACCTTGGACAGTTGGTCTTTTAGCCACTTCCAGGGCCCCTGCATGGACAGTCACACCTCATTCTCCATCTTGGCTCAAGCATAAGGGACTATGGCTCAGGGCACCTTTCCCAACCCATGGCTCACATCAGCTGGGTATGTCTATAGGCCTTCTTGAGCCTGGAGTGGCAGTATAGCATCCAAGGTTTCCTGAAGAGATCGCACAGCTTTTGCCGTGAGATTGGGAGCCTGGCTGATGAGAACCAACCTGTCCCCCACCCCTCCCCTTGGGCTAGGCTGTATGGTTCGGCGAGTGGTGAACTTCTCCCTGGGCATCCTGGTGGCCTGGCTCAGCGTCCCCGTGGTTATCAACCTCCTAAGCTCCCGACAGGTCATGAACACCTCCTTCAACCCACTCAGGATTGTTAANACCTACGGGGCCTTTGGAAGGTATGGGCCAGGCATCCTGGCTGGGGCACTGGGCTCTGCCCTCCTGTCCATCCTGACTACTTTTGGGAGGCATAGGCTCATGGTATCACCCTCTCAGCTGGGGGAAGGCAGATACTGTGGATACACTGGCCTTCTTCGTCTCCCCCAGTATCACCAAGGAACGGACTGAGGTGATCCTTCAGGGCACAGCTAGCCCTAATGCCAGTGCGCCCGATGCGGTATGGGAGGACTATGAGTTCAAGTGCAAACCAGGCGACCCCTGGAGGCGGCCATGCCTTATCTCTCCATACCACTACCGCCTGGACTGGCTAATGTGGTTCGCAGCTTTCCAGGTAATGATGGCCGACCATGATGCTCTGACCTGGAACAAACTCTCCTTTACCCACAGNCAAGCCCTGCATGCGTGCTCTTTGCAAAGGGTGCTCAGACTCCCACCAAGAGGGTCATCCAGGAGGGGGCCTCTCCTTAGAGGTGCATCCCACCCAAGGCACTGAGCAGGCCCTGCTTTGACCCAGACCTGGCTGGGAAAGGTTCCTGTGGATAACTCCACTCCCCCCAGGCCCAGGCCAGTCACACTTAAGGCCAGGGCAAATAGCCAGGTAGAAAACACAGCTGAGGTCTAGTCTGTGAGTGAATGATTGCCAGGTGAGACCCCAGAAAGAACATGAAGCAGGCAATTCCTGGAAGGTTGACAAGTGGGCCCTCAGAGGAAACCCAGTCCTGGCACACCTGATCATGCCACACTCTAGCCAGGCTGTGGCGCTCAGGGAAGTGGGGNATGTTCAGAGTGACCAGGCAGGGACTACACTGGGGCAGATGCCAGCTTGCTGGGTGGTGNCTGTCCCCATACTCCAACCTCATAAACACTGTCCTTCCAGACCTATGAACACAATGAGTGGATCATCCACCTGGCGGGTAAGCTCCTAGCTGGTGACACCGAGGCCCTGTCCCTACTCGCCCTCAACCCCTTTGAGGGCAGGGCACCTCCCAGGTAAGTCTTCCTTGTTCACTTCAGCCTGTGTCCAATGGGCAGTGTCCACTAATGCCTGAGTTGGACATCCTGATACATGATGTGGAATTCAGTTAACAGCCAGAGACTAGGGGACTGAGCGGTCCTGAACTGGCCCCATCCCTCCCCCGTGTCCTGCCCACCATTGATGCTGACAGAAAACACGTCCCTGTCTCTCCCTGGAGAAGCCTCAGGACAGCTGCACCTGGAGCTGCCCACAGCTGTCGGGACTGTCAGGAGGGGCGCTGAGGGGCAGTGAGCAGCTGCAAGTGTGACAGCCCAGGCAAGGGAGCCAGCCAAGTGCCTCCCCACACTGCCTACTGTGGCACTGGGGATGTGGGGACATCCCTCCCCAGGGACCACCAGCCTCACTCCCCCTCCCCTCTGTCTAGCACCCTGTAGCCACCAGGAGATCTGAAGGCACACACTGAAGTAGATACACATCCCCAAGTTTGCCAGTGGCCAAACATCTCTGACATAAAGCTGTGTCCTCCCAGACTCTGGAAAGCTTTTCACTGACCAGCCTCCTGAACTGTCTTGGGTTGGTGCCCCACCGGCCAGGGATGGGTGGAGGGCCTAGGCTTAGGATGAGGTCTCCTGATTCAGCTGGAGGCTCTGAGGATGTGGTTAGGTGTACCTTGTGGAAACAAAGCCTGCAGGCAGATCTGTGGATGTGAAGATGCAAATCTGGCTGCCTCTTGTGTGAATCAGTAGTGANTTGATATTCACTATTAGTGTATGTGCAAGTTGAAATACAGTAATTGCCACAGAGCATGGCCCAACAGAGAGGCCATCATCACACTCTGCTTGGTTGCAGAACTGAATGTGACCTCAGCCTGACCCCACTGCCAGCTGTGATTTTCTGAAACGGGTGGTGACTCCGGAGTCTCCATGGTGGGAGGATGGATCAGACACCTCCCTACCCTGCACTGAGCCTGGGTGCTGCCCATGAAATAAACACAGGAGTTTTGAACAGTTGGGGGGGGCTAGTGAGGGAGCACAGGACCCCAGCATCAACCTTCAGATAGGACCAGCTTGTCTTGCTTCCTGTGTGTGGAAATGAAACAGCAGCAAATGCCCAGGAAGGAGCCGTTTGCGAGACAGAAGCTATGGCGAGTCCATTCTGCTCCAGTCAAAGCCACTGAGCAAATGGCCCCACCTCTCAGGAAGAGCCANGAGCACATGGATTCCACTCTGGAAAAGGAGAGACCACTCACTGAGCTGCTGGAAGGCATGTGGTGACCCAGAAGCTCACCACAGCAAGCATTGCCAACCTGGTTTTGTGTCACCAGTGGGGGCCTTCAATTGCCACCTCTGCCTCTTCCAGCATGGAGTTAGAGGAAGCAATGCAACAGAAGGGTGGAATGTGATTTGGGATCCCGACACCCAAACTGTTAAGAAAAGCACCCCAAGAACNAGGAAGACATTGAACTGATGAGGACAAAATGGTCAATGGATGATAACAGCTGACTCTCCCCACAGCAATCGTGAGATTATAAACACGACACCCACAAGAAGAGTCAGCAAAGTAAGACAGAGGGAGAACCAAACAAGAGACTCAGGACGGAGAGTACAGGCCCTGGAGTAGAGCATGGGGGCTGGGGACTGGGATGAGAAGGAGGAGTCAGCAGTGACCCAGGTAGGCAACCAGCTGAGCACCTGAGTAGAGCGTGGGGCCTCGGACTGCAACAAGATCCAGGATGAGTGTCTGCCCCCCACCCTCCGAGGCAAANAGTCCCACCCNGGGCTGGGAAGGCATTAATGAAGATTTCCCAGAGTTGCCAAAAGACAGCCCTGAGAGGTCAGTAAGCAAAGGGAACCCCAGATGGTCAATCTTGGAGGCACAGTAGACATCCAGGAACTGTAGACAGTGAAGGGNCCGAGCAGTCAGAGCCAGTGCCACCACCTTGCCACTGAGGGTCAAAGGACACTGAGATCNNGATCTCACCAATTCAGGGAGGCTGGCTGACCAGAAAGCCCTAGGGATCCTCTGTTTCCCACCTCCCCACTGGGATTACAAGTGTGCACCACTACACTCCGTTTTGTTTTTTTAATGTGGTTTCTAGGGATCAAACACTATACCTACTGATCCACATCCCTAGCCCTCTAGAATAGTCACTTTAAAACAAAAAAGGAGGCTGGAGAGATGGCNCAGTGGTTCAGAGCACTGGCTGCTCTTACAGAGGACCCAAGTTTGAGTCTCAGCATCCACGTGGTGCCTCACAACCATCTGTAACTCCAGTTCCAAGGCATCCAGTACCCTCTTCTGGCCCCCTGAGGAACTGAAGCAGAAACCAGAGAGGAACGCTGCTCATGGGCTTGCTCCCCGTCACTTGCTCAGCTTGCTTTCTTCCACAGTCCNGGACCACCTGCTTGAGAGTGGCACCTCGGCTGGGTGGTGGTGGCGCACNCCTTTAATCTCAGCATTCGGGAGACAGAGGCAGGCAGATCTCTGTGAGTTCGAGGCCAGCCTGGGCTACCGAGTGAGTTCCAGGACAGCCAAAGCTAACACAGAGAAACCCTGTCTCAAAAAACCAAACAAACAAAAAAAAGTGGCACCTCACACAGTGTGCTGAGCGCCCAGATCCATCATTCGTCAAGAAAACGCCCCACAGACACACCTCTCTGATACAGACTATTCCAAAGTTGAAGTTCCCTCTTCCCAGCTGACTCTAAGTTTGTGTCACATTGATAAAAACTAACCAGCAGAGTCATGTTCTAGAATGTTCCAGGGTGGTGTCAGTCCTCCTCAGTATCCTCACAGACCTGCCAGGGAAAGCACGAGGCCCTGGCTCTTTCCCACCCTCCCAGGCCCAACACTGGGCACCTGAGCCCTGTCCCAGCACACCACACCCCCTTTGGCTGTAAGTAGTGTCCGGGCTCTGCAACCCTAGAACTTCGACTGTTTCTTGAGAAGAAAATGAAAGCAAGAAGGCCAATTCAGAGAAGGTGAAGTGATCACATGACAGTGGCCTTCCCAGAGGCTCTGCATCCCTGCCCTCTCCAGCCTTGTGAAATGTAGGGTCATGACCCCAGATTCAGNAGAAGAGGAACTTTGTGGCAATCTCCAAGGCACAGCCTTACCCTCNCCATGCCCACCTGTGGAGTCCAGCGTGACTCTGCTCAGCACTACCGAGCCTCACCCCAACACTGACCCGCCATCAGGGACCCTTACTCAGGTTTGCACACCAGAGGAAGGAAGGATGGCAGCCCCACCCAGAGCCAGTGATGCCTCAAGACCCCACACACAAAAGATATAGCATGTCCCCCTGANTCCATCACAGGCTTGCTGTATCCTGGGCACGCCCTAAAGGGTGAATCACGGAGACGGGACATCACCTAGGGTCTCTCTCAAGTCCCAGAATACAATATATGCCATAACTGGAGCCCAGATATATCTGTTTGACATCCAAGATTTGTTACAGGCCTGGGAACGTTTTGATCATGAGGCTGATGGGGCTCCACCCACGGAATACAGGGACCTAGGCTTGCCTTCTGGGATGTAGGGGCCATGAGGAGCCTGGGGGAAGCAAAGAAACAGCAGGTTGACACATTTTCCCCTNCAGGTGGATCCGAGGAGAACACTACCGCTACCGGTTCAGCCTCCCCAGTGGCCAGCATGCTGCCCAGGGCAAGTGGTGGATACGCAAGCGAATTGGTCCCTACTTCCCCCCACTCCGCCTTGAGGATTTGAAGGACTACTTTAGGACTCGAGAGTGGCCACTGCCAAAACCCCATCTAGACACACCCTGAAATAAAGACCAGAGGCCAACTGCTCTTCTACCTGTGCTTTCTGCTGTGGCCGTGGGTCCCACACAGTGACNAGGCAGTCCATGGGTCCTGCCAAGAAGAGAATTGAAAAACGTTGTGCTTCCATAACTGTCAGCCTCCTGCCTCTGTCCCCACCACCTTGCTATCCTGTCTCTATTATGGAGAGAAGCCCCATCACGCCCATGCCCTGCATATGGCCACATAGTGGGGTGGCATGGGCACCAGGCCTCCCCTTTAGCTTCTGGGCACCATGCTTCCTCATCCTCCACCCTCACCGGCAGCCACCCACGCTGTCTCCAGTACCACACTGCCACCTACATCCACATCACAGGAGGCAACTGCCCATATCTGGCTGGCAGTCACTTGGGGACCCTTTCTTAGTCTGAACTATGGTAAGCAACCCCATAGGTTGCTGAACCCCGGGGATTCTCAGATTCTCTGACCTAGAGGCTAGTTCTTACCTAACCTGATCACATGCTCATAGTCAGGCCAACGGCCAGGTCTCCCTCACAAGTCCAGTGTAGCAGCACAGAATCACCCCCATCCATCTCCCTGAGGGAAAGAGGCTTGCTATCCTCAGCATGGTCCCTCCCAAGGGACCNTTACACACTTCTTGGGCAGACACCCACAGAAGCATGAGCTCATGGGTCCCTTGCACACTCCAGCATAGGGATATGTGGAAAGCAGGGATAGAAACTGTCCTCAGCTTGTAGCCATGGGTGATCTGCGGAGGGCCCAGCAGACCTATGTCAGTGGGGACCTTGGCCAGGAATGCATAAGACTTCCCTTCACAAGTGGACAGAATTGCCNCAGCTCTCCAGCTACAAGGACAGCAGAGACTCTGGGAATACTTTCCCATCCCCCTTCTTGCCAAGCATGGTGTCTGGAGCCCATGTTGTCTGCCCCTGGGCCACACTGCAGAGGCTCCCAGAAGGGACAACAAAAAGGTTCAGCTGAGGAGGCTGGTTGAGGGGGGCACAAGTGTGGTCTGTACAGAGCACCCCCTCAGCCTGCCTCGGGGAGGGGATGGCCAACCCAGGTGCAAACAGAGAGCCCGTGTTCCAGCTCCCAAGGAAACAGGGCACCCTGTGTGTGTCAGGGACAGACAAGCCTCAGAGCAATGAGACTGGAGCCAGCAAGTCTGCCATGACCACCACAGGAGTGACTGGCAGCCTGCAGCCTGCGCAGCCCTTCCTGGGGGTGTCCTGTCCATGTCCCAGGCAGTAGACATGGGGGAGGGGGCTCTCAGCAGGGACACCAACTGCTTGGGTAGTCTGGTGACCTGGTAAGTGGCACCTAGGTGCCTACGTTGCACCTCACCGTGAAGCCTCCATGCCCTTACCAGGTTACCAGGAGCACAGTCTCAGGGCTCAGCAGGAGACGCCTCAGGCCCCCAGATACACACTCCTGGGCATTGGTCCAGCCATGTGCCCCCTCCTTCCCAAGGATCTTGGGGGGCGGGGGTTGCAGGTCCAGCAAGCTAAAAACAGTATTGAGGCCTGTGTAGGAGACAAGAGCTGTCGGAGGGAGCTAGGCCCTGGAGCAACCAGAATCCACCAGGGTGCCTCTTGCAGGAGAGACAGAGTCTGACAGCCAGACTGCAATCAGGACAGGTAGGAGCTGGGCCTTGATGGCTGCAGAATGTCATCTTCACCCAGATGCCACCCTGTGTGCTGAGTCCTGTGCTGCCTCCTGTGTGTTTGCTCACACATAGTCACACGGTAAGACTCAGGGAGATTCACTGACATCTATTGTTTGTTCTTTTGAGACAGGGTTTCCATGTAGACCAGGCTGACCTTGAACTCACAATGCTGGCATTGAAGGTGTGTACTGCCATTCCCAGCTGTACCTTGATTTGTACAGACCAACACTATCCCAAGGTCAGATAACCCCACGTGTATCTGCTGTCATGAGTCACTCCGGAGGTGGGATGAGGCCAGCAGTAGTACCACCTGGAGTGAGAGACATGGGGAGTGGCCACCCGATGACATTACCTGGCACTCAGTGTGGTATTAGTTCCTCAGGCCAGCAGGAACCCAGTAGGAGTCACGGTAGACAAGCTGGTGTGGCTGTCGGTAGGCAGTTCCTTCCCTTGGCAAGCACAGAGCAAGGCTTATCACTGTCCCACAGACCCTGGTCATCATGGTCATCATGGTGGCCTTGGGGACCCACCAAAGACTTGGCAGCTCTGACTGTAGGTGGCCCAGCCCTACTCAGGGAGACCTCTCACCCCAGGGTAGATGGGTCCTGATTGTGGCTAGTCTGTCACTAGATGTCTACTCACTAAAGATAATCCAGGGACCAGAAGCCCTGATGCTGATGACACTCACAGGTCTCTCTCTCTGATACATATAGCCCCCCCATCACACATACACCTCCACAGCTCCCCTTCTGGAAGCTGGGGGTGCCCCTACCTCCACTAGCAAATGATCCTTATACCCTACCGGGTCACTCCAGCCAGGAATGACCTAAGGCCATCCTTGGGGAGCCCCACTTCCACCCATGCCTTGGCTGCATCAGGGCCACAGGACCTTAGCACTGGATATCTATGCTCCCTGGTCATACTCCAGGTGGAGAGGGGTCTCATCCTTGTCTCTTAGTGCAGCAGGCATGCTATATGGGTCTGCCATGTCAACTGTGGCATGCTAAAGGACTTGCTCACCTGCCCCTGGCCACACTCCCTCCCTGGCCCTCTCCCTCCATGGAAGAACCCGAAGGAGAAACTTCTGTATGAGGCATTGGTNCAGACATAGGAAGCGTTGACCTGGGGGAGGAAGACTGGGGCTGCTGAACAGTATTGTCTCATTAGGGCATGCTTCCTCACTTCTCTACCCAAATCCTCACACCAGGGGAGTGGACAGAGTGGCTGTGACTGGAGTAGTCCAGGCTTCATCCAGTAGGATGCACAGAAGCTAGGTTAGAATCTGAGAGTATCCTAACTGCTGGCGACCTGTCGGTATATTAGAGTCGCTCTANGTAGCCTCCAAACACCAGACATCAGCCAGGAGCTGGGCAGGGGCTCTGGGATGACATAGGACAGTCATAGAGGACTCTACCTCCACCTGCTTGCAAACTCAGGACCCCAAGTCACTAGACGCTGTCTCCCTGCCACGCTGTCTCTCTGCCTCTCTGTCTCTCTGCCACGCTGGGCCTATTGGTCCCCTATCCACCAGCAGCTCAGTGGGATCCACTCCTTCCCTCTCCATCATCCAGCAGAGGTGATGTGCCTTCATCATTCACTAGAGGAAGGTCCCCAGCCAGCTGAGGCCAAGGGCTTTTCAGTCACCTGAGCTAGTAAATGTAACTAATTTACAGTATCACAGGATANCAAGATGCCCAAAGGAAGTCAGCCAAGCAGGTGCTGGGCTCAGCAAAAACCATAACATTCTGCTAAAAGGAACTGAAGTCAGCACAGCAGGTGTCAAGTGACCTGAAAATGTCACTGCCCAGATAACAGTTGCTCCCCACAGTGGCTGAGTCACAATCCTGACACCGTCCCAGTAGTCTTTCTACAGAATCAGGAACCCTAGCTTCAGACTCAACAGAGAACTGCAACTGACAGAATCTGCCTCTAGCTGTCTAGTAACGTGCCTGCCACACAGCATGAGGACCCGAGTTCAACCCCCATCGCCCCCATAAACAGCAGGCTCCACGGTTGCCTGTACTGGACAAATTGGTGAGTTCCTGGTTTATTGAAAGACTTTACCTCAAAAAATAAAAGTCAGGTGAAGCTGGGCGGTGGTGGCGCACGCCTTTAATCCCAGCACTCGGGAGGCAGAGGCAGGCGGATCTCTGTGAGTTCGAGGCCAGCCTGGGCTACCGAGTGAGTTCCAGGAAAGGCACCGCCAAAGCTATACAGAGAAACCCTGTCTCTAAAAAAAAAAAATAAATAAGGTTGATAGCAACCACTGAAGACAACGTCAGCCTCTGGCTTCCATGGGTGTGCGCGTGTGCACACACACACACACACACACACACACACAAGTAAATTCTAAAATATATCTTAAAAAGATCAATTCCTGGGGCTGGAGAAATGGCTCAGTGGTTAACAGCACTGGCTTCTCTTGCAGAGGACCTGGGTTCAGTTCCCAGCACCCATATGGAAGCTTACCACCATCTGTAACTCCAATTCCAGGGAATCCAATTCTCTCTNCTGGCCTCCTCAGGCACCAAGCATGCATATAGTGCACTTAACATGTATGCATGAAAAACACTCATACACATAAAATAAATTGTTTTGTTTGTTTTTTTAAAGGTGAGCAGAGGGGCTAGAGAGCTTTTTCCAGTCCTGCTCCCTCCCGCCGGGGGGAAGGGTGTCTCAGAACTGCCTCAGCATCCTCAGCTGTTGTACAAAACAAGCTTGAGGCTTTCTCAACTGGCAGCTCATGTGGGTTGGTGCAGGATGGCCCGTCCTCTCTCACTCAGGTTTGGATGTTGGGTGGTGGTGGTAGCACACTTCTTTAATCCCAGCAGAGGCAGGNNGATCTCTGTGAGTTTGAGGCCAGCCTGGTCTACATAGTGAGTTCCAGGACAGCCAGGGCTACGCAGAGAAACCCTGTCTCAAAGGAAAAAAACAAACAGGGTTGGGCCATAGCAGAGCCTGCATCTGCCCATNGTACCACACGTTTCCTGACCTAGACACTGTCTCCTTAGGCCTTCCCCACAGTGATCTGGCACATTGCAAGCCCCTCACCACCACATGGAAATTCTGCACAAAAGAAAGGGTGGGGGTACTCCAATTCAAGAAAAAGAAAAAAAAAAGATGCTAAAACCTAGGAAGATGATGCAGGCTCTGGAGAAG
Source organism: Neotoma lepida (assembly GCA_001675575.1). Taxonomy (NCBI): domain Eukaryota; kingdom Metazoa; phylum Chordata; class Mammalia; order Rodentia; family Cricetidae; genus Neotoma; species Neotoma lepida. The sequence continues at coordinate 14,679 of LZPO01027425.1, read as the reverse complement.
GCACCCTGACCTGGTGACAGCCAAGGGAGAGGGACACTGACCTTTATGTCAGGACCTTCTCAGGGTTGATGTCAGCGACCAGACCAGTGAACCTAGGCTGGTTCTTTGAAACTATCATGGGACTATGATACAGCCCTATGGGTCCCATGACACAGTCTCATGGGTCTTATGGCTACAATGGTCTAGGGTAAAGAGAGAAACAGCCCACCATGAAGGGCAGATGTAAGTCAGGCTGGTGATTCGGTGCTGTAACCCCAGCTACCTGGGACACTAAAGCAGGGGGAAGCCTCCCTGAATAATTTTAGCAAGACCTTGTCCCAAATTAAAAAAAAAATTAGAAGGTCTTAGGCTGTAGGTCAGTGGTAAAGCTCTTGCNTGCTATGCACCAGACCCTGGGTTCANTCCTTTGCCACCACCACCCAGAAAAGAGAANGAGACCTTACTTCAGATCCCTTAGGCTGAGCCCAAGTAGGCANGGCCATCCTATAGGGCCACAGGAAGAGACAGAGGGNGCTAGGTCTCTGGTCACACTTCACTACTCCCCCATAGCCACTTGGAAGTTCACTTTATGGAAAGTGTCCACTGTTTTGCCAACTGTTTTTCATGTGTTTCAATTCACTGTAAGAATGTTGATCAGCTAGTCATGGTTGCTCACACTTTTAACCCCAGCACTTTGGAGGCAGAGGAGAGAGAGAGAGAGAGAGAGAGAGAGAGAGAGAGAGAGAGAGATGTTTTTACACATTCAGTGTTAAATCTGCATTTATCATGAAATAAAGAACATCAGAGTGGATGTTTGTTTTCCAATGAGAACATATAAGAACTGTGAGGAAAATGGTCCTGTGGCATCCATGGTGGTCCAAAGGCCATGTGATTTTCCTGATGTTGNTGGCTACTGTTGCTCTCGATGGCTGTACCTTCCTCCCCTGCCTTCCCTTTCTGGTCTTTGGAAATGTTCTTTTCTGGGTTCCTTGGGAAACTGGAGGCAGGGATGAGGTGGCTGTGGAGCAGCATCCGCCATACATCAGCCTTGAACTGGAGCCCCATCTGCCTGACCCCTCCCCAGGTTGTTTCCCTAATGGTGCGGCCCTCTGGCTCTATTCTGGGCTGAAGTTTGCTGAAGTCCATGCTGGGTCCTTGGTGCCAACTCACATCTTTGACCAGGGGGCCAGGGTGTCTACCTGGCCCATATGAAAGCCAGGAAATCTGCCACCAACTCAGCAGGGCCAGAGGCTCAGCGAGGTGGCTGTCCTTAGCTGAGGTCGTGAATCCCTCCTGGCTCTGCCACCAGCACCTGGGCTGCCAGGGGCATTGGTGCCAGCCCTGCAGCTGGGCCTTCTGTGGTGAGCAACATTTGCATCTCAATGATGGGGATTCATCTTTAAGGAGCCAGCTGTCCAGCTGGGGGAGGGGGAGCCTAATTCCTTCCCCAGTGGGCCAGGGGCCCTATCAAGTGGCTACAGCTCCCCACACAGCTCCCACTCCCGGCTCAGGTCAAGAAAACGCAAAACAGTGATGGACCAGCTGTATCCCTATCACTGCCCCACCCCACACGGTGGCTGCACAGCTGCAGGCTGGCTCCATCCCTCTCTGGGTACAGTTCCNTTTTGTACNCTGGCAAAGGTGGACAGAAGTCAGAGGTCAGGGTGAGCATGGCCCCTGTCACAGCGTTGCCATAGAGGCTTCCTCACCAGCTTGCCATCAGCTGTGATCATCTAGGCGTCTCTCTCTAATGTCCATCCACTACAGAGACAATGCCACTGTAGAGAGTTGAATAGTGTCCCCAAATTCATCCCAACCAAGGACCCCAGAATGTGACCTTTGAAAATAGGATCTTTGCAGATTTAATTGAAGATTATATGCTATAGCCACCCAGGATTAGGGTGGCCCTTTTGTTCACATGTTTGTTTGTGAGAGAACTGAGACAGGCTTTTGTTATGCAGCCTGAATGGCTTCAAACTTGCAGCAATCCTCCTGCCTCTGCCTCTTGAATGCTGGGATTATAGGCA
>LZPO01027425.1:0-11993 GCA_001675575.1 Neotoma lepida | reverse complement strand
GCGCTGGTGAACTTGGAGGATTCCAGGTTGTAAATTCCTCCTGACTGGAAACCATGCCCTGCAGGTCATGTGCCTCTTAGTAGGTGTCTTGAGCTGGAGGCTCCTGCTGCCAATCCTATCAGGCACTCAGTGTGGATGTTGTCTGATCAGGGACAGCAGGGATAGATCCTTGCATCTTCAGGAGCATCTGTGCTGATCACACACACACACACACACACACACACACACACACACACACCCCTCCTTGGAGCCAGAGCACAAGCACTCTATTGGCTAGTTTTATGTCTACTTGATACAAGTTAGAGTCATCAGAGGAGGGAGCATCAATTGAGAAAATACCTCCACAAGATTGGGCTGTAGGCAATTAGTGATGGATGTGGGAGTGCACAAGCCAATAATGGGTAGTGCCATCCCCTGACTGGTGGTCCTGGGTTCTATAAGAAAGCAGGCTAAGCAAGCCATGAGGAGCAAGCCAGTAAGCAGCCCCCTCCATGGCCTCTGCATCAGCTCCTGCCTCCAGGTTCCTGCCCTGTTTGAGTTCCTGCCCTGACTTTCTTCATGATGAACGGTGATGTGGAAGTGTAAGCAGAATAAACCTGTTCCTCCCCAAGTTGCTTTGGTCATGGTGTTNCACCTCTCTAGTAACCCTGACTAGAACAGGCACCCACAAACACATCTAAACTCACACAAGCATGCACTGGGCATATGTAAGCTTGCAGTTGTGTTTCCTACCGATGGCAAGACATTCTGGACACAGAAAGGGTCTCCGGGCCGAGTTCTTTACCTGTGGCTGTTTGTTATCCCACAAAGACAGCCCCAGTCATAGCCAGTGTCTAAACAAAGCATTCTCTCCAGGCTGTTTCCTACCTTAAGCCTTTCTAGGCTTGCCCAGGGTCCCCAGCAAAAAAGCTGTCAAATCTAAGCTGTAGATGCCAAGTGCCTCAGCAAGAGAACTTTCTTCTCCAGTAGAAACATCGGCATCCAGCAGCCATGTGACACGTGGAGGAAGATCCTCTGCCTTGTAAGGACAGAGGTGCCTTTTCTGAGGATCATGGAACACTTTTCAAGGGTGTCTTGCCACCAGTGGGGTCCAGCCAGTCCCTCAGCTATGCTACAACAACCACAGGGATGCCCAGTGCCCACTAGGCCTCAGAAGGGCCCCAGCCCCCCTGTCCAGNGTGCCAGCATCCTAACCCTGTCAGTTACACCCACTTTACACACATGCCACAGCAGGGAGCCTGTTTGTTGCTCCCACAAGCCCTAAGTGAGACCCTAGCACTGGATAGTCACAGCTGTGCTGGGATGAGCAGGTCATGGGATCCAACTGGTGGGCGGGATTTGTAGCTCTGTCNTCTNGAGTGCTGGGATGTTGGGCTGGGAGGAAAGGCTTCATAGGAAGCCAATCCTGGAGGGCCTCTAGGAAGCAGCTACTGACCATGGCCTCAGCTCCCTAGGGCCGCAGGGGGTTCTGCCCTTCACTTGTCAGCCTTGATCCTGTCCCGCCACCCCCTAAGGGCCAGAGAGATGGGGCTGCAGGAGAAGTGTCATCCACATAGATGATGGCACCTACCTCCCAGAGGATGCTGGGACCCCTGCGCCCATGAGTCTGCCTTCTTGAGGCCTGAGGGCTCTGGCTGCTCCCCAGTGTGACTCATGGGAGCAAGATCTGAAAGATACTCATCTCCATAGGCTACATTGTCCACCTAGACCTAGACGGCAGGATGCTCACAAGGCCCCTTGAGACCCAGCTGTCTTGTACAGGGAGGAAGGGTCCAAAGACCTGCAGACAGTGCCCAGTGCTAACTGTGAGGCAATGGTCCCATCCCTTCCCTTGANGCCACAATGGGAACCCCACCTCCAAGCTGAGGAAGTACCCTGATGACAGGTGGCAGAGATTCCTGCAGAGCTTGGTGCTCATGTGCCTGCAAGGTTGGACCTGAACATAGGGAAAGAGGCTATGGACCAACTCAGGGTCTACATTCCCACACCCCACCTCTGACAGAGAACCAACAAGGACTNTAGGGGCCAGAACNACCTCCCCCTACCTGTGACAGCCCATGGGTACAATTGAGGCAGGAGAGAGAGTGTGCCCCTCTTATGCTGTGGACTATATACACCGCACAGTTATGAAAAGAGAAGAGGCCTGAGCTGCCCACAGGCTTAAACAGCAGGATAGGCCACAGAGTAGGAAGAATAACAAAAATGTCTGTGTACGTCAGGACCCAAGTATGGTCCCTCTGAGAAAAGGGTTTTTGCACTTCAGTTGAGTCAAGAAGTGTGAGAGGGGAGCCTTAGTGTGGGTAGCTCCACACACAGTTAGAGTTATCATAAAGGGGAACAGGGACTGTGTGAGGACAGAGACAGAGGATGGGGCCATAAGCCAAAGACACCTCAAGCATCCTCACAGGTGTGTGAGGTAGAAAGATCCTGCCCCATACCCTTCAGGTGAGCATATCGCCCCAAACCTCATGATCCCAGACCTCTAGTCTTCAGATTCAGGAAACAAACATCTGCTGTTTGGAGCCACCCAAGACGTGGCCATTTATGACAACTGTCCTGTCCAAACAGGCAGCAGAGCACAGCTCTGTCTCCAGCCACCTCTGCCCTTTCCCTCAGCCCTGGTCAGGGCTCACCTTCCTGCCTGGNTACTCTGAACTGNACAAGCTCTGTTAGCAAGAGTCCTACAGAGGGTCCAGGCCATCTGCACATGGAGCCCACTGCTGTGACAGCACAGAGGGCTGGGCTGCTCCTGGGAAGGTAGCAGGAAGTGCCAACTTAGAGCGACAGTGCCAACTTGGAGCCGAGGGCCTGGAGTCACACACAAAGGATGGCTTGTGGCTGCGCCGGCACCTGACACTGATGTGATCAGCTTTGCCAAGCTCTGTCTCTTCTACCATCCATTTTTTACAAGCCTGTAACAGCTGGGCCTGCATCTCCCACATGAGACAGATTCATGGACACCCACTGGAGGGACTTTGGTTCCTGCGGTCCCAGGGAACAGCCTCCATCACAGGGTGAACGTGGATGGGAAGTTACTCAGGACCCGCTGTCCCCAGATGAGGAGCCAGTGNTCACAGGGTGGACGGGCTGAAGCCACCATAAGATCCAGCTCAATGGATCCCATCTGTTCCCAGCTCCAAGTGCCCCTCATGGCACCAGACACCCTACAATAAAACACCCAAATCACCTCAAACTCAGCAGCCTCACACCCTGTGTGCACCCAGAAGATGCAGAGTGGCCCCAGCCGGTGCACACAACTTTCACAGGAGCCCAAATATGGCAATAAGCCTAGGTGTACATGAATACCCAAAATGTGACCTACCCTGTAGTGGACTATGTAGTTGAGGCTGGCCTGGGAGTCAACAGCCCCNTTTCAGCCTTCAGGCTAGAATTACAGGCACAGTGTACCACCAGCCCAGCTCCTAGACTGGAATATTAGTCAGTCTAGAAGAAGAATGAAGCCTTCATGGCTCCCACAGCTCAGTGATGTTGTGGCGTCTGCCACATTGAGAACTTAGGTCTCCNGAGAAGGGACGACCTGGGACTGTCTGCCCGTTCCCAGCCTCCTTTATCCCAGGAGACAATCAGACGTGACAGGGAGTCCAGTCAAGCAAGAACTCCTTTATTGAAAAACAGTGAGCCCCCTTTTTTAAAGCCTAAAACCACAAGGCTAGAGAGAGGGGCGGGGTAGATGCCCCGTNGGGCCAATCAGTTTAAAGGTCANCCAGATATAAACAGCTTAGGTTTCTCCCTCCTTGCTTCCTCCACAGACCCCCCACAGACCTTTNTCAACAACTTGATTCCTTCCTCCCTGCCTCCTCCCAGGACCATCTTTACTTGTAAACAACTTGGCTCTGCAGGCCCCTACACAGTGAACCTATAGGACATCGCACTCAGTGAGAGAAGCCAAATGCAGAAGGCTGCAGACCGTGAGACTCTGCTCATGTGATATACCAAGCAAAGGAAAATCCTCAGGCAGAAAGCAGACCAGCAGAGCAGACCAGCAGCTGCCTGGAGGGAGGAGTGACACCACAGGGACCGTTTCCTTGTATTGAATGTTCTAGGACTGGATGGAAGCAGTGAGTGCATACCCTAGTGACTGCTCAGCATTAGCGCTCCAGGCTGCCTGGCCCTCAGAGCAAGACTGAGATAGACAAGCAAAAGCATGGAGTAAAGAGCCCAGCCATCCAGCCTGAGAGGCCAGTGGCCATCCCTCTGCTCTCTACAGACCAGGGCTAAGCAGGAGAGGCCAGCCCTGCATCCTTGGCCTGCACCATCTATGGTCAGTTCACCACTGCAGACAATTGATAGTCCAGATGGATGGGTGGGAAGTCCCAGGGCTCCCAGGGGTGCTCTATCACACACGGATGGATGGATGGATGGATGGATGGATGGATGGATGGATGGATGGGTGGATGGATGGACAGTGAAGGAGCTGGGAAGTCCCAGGGCTCCTGGGGTGCTCTATCACACACAGACGGATCCTGTTGTGACCATTCCAAAGCTGGAGGCAGGCTTTGGGGTTTCAAAAGACTTGTCCTCTTTTGAGTTAGCTCTCTCCCTGTCTGCCTCCTACTGTGGATGAAGATGGGAGCCCTCAGCTGCTCGTGCCTCCATGCCTCTGCTCCACCATCATGGACTCTGACCCCCTGAAACTGTAAGCCCAATGAAATGCTTCCTTTTATAAGTTGCCCTAGCCATGGTGTTTTGTCAGAGCAATAGAGATGTAACTAAGACAGACACCAGTTATACTCTTCCCTAGCAGATGAACTGAAGGTTTTCTGAGATCTTTAAGGGGCCCTCAGGAGGCCTCAGCCAACAGCCAACAGCCACAGACACTAAGGGAGGCATATGGGGCCAGAGCTCCAGCTAGGGACACAGCTTTGATCTGAGCAGAAGGCCTCAAAGGAGCCAAGAGACCACCAACATCATGGCCTACAGCTTCATCACACCACAAATGTTGGTATAAATGTCATAAACCTCAGCTCACAACACAAGGCATGACCTACCACCAGCACCAAACAGCAGGCACATAAGCACTCCACATGGATATTCCTTTAAAACTATTAAATACCCTTCTAATGAAACCCATCATTTTATTGTGATGGGTTTTTGTTCCCTGAGATAGAGTCTTGTGTATCCTAGGCTGGCATAGAACTCTCTTTGTAGCCAAGGATAATCTTGAACTCCTAATCCTCCTGTCTTCACCTACTGAGTGCTAGGATTACAGGTGTGCAGGATCACACCTGGTTTAATAGGGGACTGGGGAAGCCCAGTCTTTATGCATACTAAGTGTGATGGTTAGTTTTGTTTTGTTTTGTTTTTTGATATAGGGTTTCTCTGTGTAGCCTTGGCTGTCCTGGAACTAGATCTGTAGACCAGAATGACCTCAAACTCAGAGATCCACTTGCCCCTGCCTCTCAAGTGCTGGAATTAAAGGTGGGATTAAACCCAGCTAAGGTGGTTAGTTTTAACTGTCAACTTGACACAACCTGTAACTATCTGAGAATGAATCTCAATTGAGGAATTGCCTAGATCAGATTAGCTTGGAGGAAGGGAATGTGATTGTCCTGATTGTTAATTGATTTAGAGGGTCCAGCCCACTGTGGGCAGCACCACTCCCTAGGCAGATAGTCCTGAACTGAATAAAAATCTGAGCATGAGCCTGTGTGCCAGCCAGCAGGCAAGCAGCGTCTCCTAGGATTCCTGCCATGCTTCTTTGACTGTGAAGGGGATTCTTTTGTGTCAAATAGCCAGCAGGCCTGCTTTGAGTTCCTGTCTTGACTTTCCGGACTAACCTGGAAAAGTAAGCTGAATAAACCCTTTCTTCATCTCTATTGTTTTTGGACAGGGTGTTTTCTCTCAGCAACAGAAAAGAAACTGGAACATTAGGCAAGCATTTTATCAACAGAGCCATATCTCCAGTCCCCAAAACTATCATTTTGTACAGTTACTATATACCAGCAAAAATAATAATTAATTTAAATAAATAAACCTCTAAATAAAACTTATATGTATGCAGAAATACAACTAAAACTGAAGAATTTCTAAAATATAACAATAACACTATCAGAATTTGTAAAATTCACTTAAATCCTAATTACAGGAAAATCCATAGTGTTGAGCTTTATTTTTTTATTTTTTATTTTTTATTTTTGGTTTTTCAAGACAAGGTTTCTCTGTGTAGCTTTGGTGCCTTTCCTGGAACTCACTTGGTAGCCCAGGCTGGCCTCCAGCTCACAGAGATCCGCCTGCCTCTGCCTCCCGAGTGCTGGGATTAAAGGCGTGCGCCACCACCGCCCAGCCTTGAGCTTTATTTTTATGAATGAAAACGATTTCTTAGCTTACAAAGCTTAGAAGCCCAGGTGTGGGAAAACACACCTATAATGCCAGCAAGGGGCAAGAAGGTGAATTTGAAGCAACCTGGGATACATGAGACCCTTTCTCAAACAAAACCCAAACAAACGAATGAAAAAAGTATCACATGGGGGCTGAAGCAACAGTGCTAAACAAAATGCTGATAAATAGAATACAATACCTCACACATATCCCATGAGTACATGGGTTTTATTCCAAAAATCCTAGTTAGTTCACTAATAAAATGCACTAACAACATCTACTATATTGGTATACTCAAGGAGAAAAATCATAGCATTATCTCCCTAGATGTAGAAAAAGCCTTTGGCAGAATATAATAGTCATTCCTGATAATACAAACTGAGGGGCTGGAGAAATGGTNTAGCAATAAAGAGCACTTGCTGCTCTTGCAGAGGACCTAAGTTCAGTTCCCACCACCTGTGTCAAATGACTTACAACAGCCTGTAACTCCAGCTCCAGGGGATCTGATGTCCTCATCTGGCCTCCGATGGCACTGCATGAACATAGTACATACACAGCATATATAGATGTTGCTGAATATTCCTTTACACTCTGTGAACAGTGATTGGTTTAATAAAGAGCTGAATGGCCAATAGCTAGGCAGGAAGAGGTTAGGTGGGACTTCTAGGGACAGAGAGGTCTTGGGGAAGAAGAAAGATGGAGTTGCCAGCTGGATACAGAGGAAGCAAGACAGGCAGGAGGGGAGGTAAAAGCCATAAGTCATGTGACAGCACATAGATTAATAGAAATGGGTTAATTTAAGTTATAAGAGCTAGTTAGAGGGAGCTGGAGAGATGGCTCAGAGGTTAAGAGCACTAACTCTTCTTCCAGAGGTCCTGAGTTCAACTCCCAGCAACCACATGGTGGCTCACAACCATCTGTAATGAGATATGGCGCCCTCCTCTGGCCTGCAGGTGTACATGCAGACAGAACGCTGTATACATAATAAATAAATCTTTAAAAAAAAAAAGAGCTAGTTAGAAAAAAGTCTGGGCTAAGGATGAGCTTTTATAATTAATAAGAAGTCTCTGTGTCTTCATCTGGGAGCTGGCTGATGGGACAGAGAAAGACTATATATGGCGTCCAATAAGGGGGCTCAATATCCAAACATAGGGCCTGAGAAAGCTAAGAGAAGTTGTGGACAAGGACCCAGATGTACCTTCCTAGTCTTGCCGTCCCTCAGGCAGTCTGGTGCTCAACAGCACATAGAGGTGAGGCTACTGGCTGCTGCCTGCGGGCTGGAGCCAGCCACCAGCACAAGCTGCCAGCACCATGTGCCAAGCTGAGCCACGCAGCAGCTGACATGGCAGTTTAAGATTTATCTTATGAAGTCAGAGAATGCTGCAGGTGCTCAGTAAAGACAGATCCGGAGACCCCAGCAGCCAGCCAGCAGGTGAGAGACCTGTGGGCAGGCCGCACCACCGCTACTGCCACCCACCTGGACTCTGTTCCCATAAGACCCATTCTGCCTCCCACCCACTCCCACTTACCTCATCATCCTCCCCTTGGCCAACCATCCCCTGCAACATCAGCAGCCCTTAGAGGCACAAGTACCACCTAAAACAGTTGGAAGAACAGGTAAGTGACTGAACTGCCCCAACATGCAGGCCCTAAGCCCCCAGGCACATCCTGTGCCCCTCTCCCTCCCATCAGCACCAGCAAGGCAGCTGGGACCTGCCCCCAACTCTGGTGGTATCCTACTGCTCTGGTGCAGTCTCCAGCAGCTGGCCAGTAGGTGAGAGACATGCAGTCAGGCTGCACCACCACCTGCCACCCACTGGACTCTGTTCCCACAAGACCCATTCCACTGCCCAACCACACCTACCCCACATCCTCCCCATGGACAGTCCTCTCCAGCAACATCAACAGACCCTATAGGCACAAGCATCACCCACACCAATTGGAAGAACAGATGGGTAAACACCAGTGTAAGAATATATTCAACAACATAAAGGGCAATATGGCACCACCAGAACCCAGTCGTCCTACAACAGCAAGACCTGAACATCCCAATGCAGATGAAGCAGAAGAAAATGACCTTAAAAACAACTTTATGGAGATGATAGAGGTCCTTAAAGATGAAATGAAAAATTCCCTTAAAGAAATGGAGGAAAAGACAAAAAATTGGAAGAAATCAATAAATCCTTAAAGAAATCAAGAAAAAAACAATCAAACAGGTGAAGGAAACAGTTCAAGACTTGAAAATTGAAATAGAGGCAATAAAGAAAACAAGCCAAGAGGATTCTGGAAATGGAAAATCTGGGTAAGCAAACAGGAACTACAGATGCAAGCATCTCCAGCAGGTTACAAGAGATGGAAGAGAGAATCTCAGACATTGAAGATATGATAGAGGAAATAGATTCATTGGTGAAAGAAAACATTAAATCCAAAAAATTCTTAACACGAAACACCCAGGAAATCTGGGACACCATGAGAAGACCAAACCTAAGAATAATAGGAATAGAAGAAGAAGAATTCCAGCTCAAAGGCACAGAAAATATATTCAACAAAATTATAGAAGAAAACTTTCCCAACCTAAAGAAGGATATGCCTATGAAAGTACAAGAAGCTTACAGAACACCAAATAGACTGGACCAGAAAAAAAAGTCCCCTCACCACATAATAATCAAAACACTAAACATACAGAATAAAGAAAGAATATTAAGAGCTGCAAAGGAAAAAGGCCAAGTAACATATAAAGGCAGACCCATCAGAATAACACCCGACTTCTCAAAGGAGACTATGAAAGCTAGAAGGTCCTGGACAGATGTTATGCAGACACTAAGAGACCATGGATGCCAACCCAGACTACTATACCCAGCAAAACTTTCAATTACCATAGGTGGAGAAACAAGATGTTTCATGACAAAACTATATTTAAACAATACCTATTCACAAATCCAGTCCTACAGAAAGTACTAGAAGAAAAACTCCAACCCAAGGAAGTTAGCTGCACCCACACAAACACAGGCAATAGATAATCTCACACCAGTAAAACCCAAAGAAGGGAAACACACACATACTAACAACAACAACAACAAAACAAACAAACAAANAAAAACCCAGAAATTAACAATCATTGGTCATTAATATCCCTTAATATCAATGAACTCAATTTTGCCTATAAAAAGACATAGGCTAACAGAATGGATATGAAAACAGATCCATCCTTCTGCTGCATATAAAATAACACACCTTAACTCCAGAGACAGGCATTACCTTAGAGTAAAGGGTTGGGAAAAGATTTTCCAATCAAATGGACCTAAGAAGCAAGCTAGTGTAACTATCCTAATATCTAACAAAATAGACTTCAAACTAAAATTAATCAAAGGAGATGGAGAAGGACATTTCATATTCATCTCAGGAAAAATCCATTAAGATGGAAGTCTCAATTCTGAACATTTATGCCCCAAATACAAGGACACCAAAATTTGTAAAAGAAACATTAATAAAGCTTAAATCACACATCAAACCCCATGCATTAATAGTGGGAGACTTCAACACCCCACTCTCACCAATGGACAGGTCTGCCAGACAGAACCTTAACAGAGAATTAAGGGAACTAACATGTTATGACTCAAATAGACTTAATAGACATCTACAGAACATTCCACCCTAACACAAAAGAATATACCTTCTTCGCAGCACCCCATGGAACCTTCTCTAAAATTGACCACATACTCAGTCACAGAGCAAATTTCAACAGATACAAAAAAAAAATTGGAATAACCTCCTATATCTTATTGGATCATCATGGATTAAAGTTAGAATTCAACAACAACAAAAACTACAGAAAGCCTACAAACTCATGGAAACTGAACAACTCTCAACTGAATCACCACTGGGCCAAGGGAGAAATAAGAAAGAAATTAAAGACTTCCTAGAATGAAAATGAATGTACAACATACCCAAACTTATGGGACACTGTGAAAACAGTGCTAAGAGGAAAGTTCATAGCACGAAATGCCTACATAAAGAACTTGGAGAAATCTCACACTAGTGACTTAACAACACACCTAAAAGTTCTAGAACAAAAAGAAGCAAACTCACCCAGGAGGAGTAGACAGCAGGAAATAATCAAACTCAGGGCTGAAATCAACAAAATAGAAACAAAGAGAACAATACAAAGAATCAATCAATCAGAGTTGGTTCTTTGAGAATATCAACAAAATAGACAAACCCTTATCCAAACTAACCAAAAGACAGACAGAATATCCAAATTAACAAAATCAGAAATGAAAAGGGGGACATAACAACAGACACTAAGGAAATCCAGAGAATCATTAGGTCATACTTCAAAAACTTGTATTTCACAAAATTGGAAAATCTAAAAGAAATGAGCAATTTTCTTGATAGATACCACATTAAACAAAATTAAATCAGACCAGATAAACAATTTAAATAGACCTGTAACCCCTAAGGAAATAGAAGCAGTTATTAAGTCTCCCAACNCAAAAAAGCCCAGAGCTAGATGGTTTCAGTGCAGAATTCTACCAGAATTTCAAAGAAGAGCTAATACCAATACTCCTCAAATTGTCCCACACAATAAAAACAGAGGGAACATTGCCAATTTTTTTAATGAGGCTACATTTACCCTGATACCCAAACCATACAAAGCCTCAACAAAGAAAAAGAATTATAGACCAATCTCCCTCATGAACATTGGTGCAAAAATATTCAACAAAATACTGGCAAACCAAATCCAAGAACACATAAAAAAATCATCCACCACGATCAAGTAGGCTTCATCCCAGAGATGCAGGGATGGTTCAACTGTCAATAGAAAATCTGTCAATATAATCCACCATATAAACAAACTGAAAGAAAAAAAACCCACATGATCATCTCATTAGATGCTGAAAAAGCCTTTGACAAAATCCAACACCCTTTCATGATAAATTTCTTGGAGAGATCAAGGATATAAGGAACATACCTAAACATAATAAAAGCAATTCACAGCAAGCCAACAGCCAACATCAAATTAAATGGAGAGAAACTCAAAGCAATTACACTAAAAACAGGAACAAGACAAGGCCGTCCACTCTCTCCAAATCTATTCAGTATAGTACTCAAAGCTCTAGCTAGAGCAATAAGACAACAAAAGGAGATCAAGGGGATACAAATGGGAAAGGAAAAAGTCAAACTTTCACTATTTGCAGATGATATGATAGTCTACATAAGTGATCCCAAAAATTCTACCAGGGAACTCCTACAGCTGATAAACTCCTTCAGTAAGGTGGCAGGATACAAGATTAACTCAAAAAAATCAGTAGCCCTCCTATATACAAATGATAAATGGGCTGAGAAAGAAATCAGGGAAACATCACCCTTTACAATGGCCACAAATAATATAAAATATCTTGGGGTAACTCTAACCAAACATGTGAAAGATCTATGACAAGAACTTTAAGTCTTTAAAGAAAGAAATTGAAGAATGTATCAGAAAATGGAAAGATCTCCCATGTTCACGGATAGATAAGATTAACATAGTAAAAATGACAATGTAAGAAGAACTTCTAGCCAGTCTTATTAATAAACACGCGGGACAAGAAATAAGGGTGAAAATCTGACAGAGATCAGAGGAATTAGGAGCAAGCCACCACTCACCAACGCTG
>LZPO01027424.1:442948-456942 GCA_001675575.1 Neotoma lepida | reverse complement strand
AAAGATTGTCCCAAACCAAAGCCACCTCACATAAATAATAATATAGCATGTGCTCAGCAGTGCAGGAACTCAAATCAACAGTGGCCATTGATTTACACACTTAGACACTGACTGTAGTCATAGGAGAGCCCAGACAACAGGCAAAGGCCCTCATCTGACCTTTTCGAACAATATGACCTTTTGCAGACAATATGACTTTTCCAGAAACTTCTACCTTCAGTTCCTCCCCAAGACTTCTGAAATAACATGCTATTGTTTCAGAGCTGTCCTGGTACCTTTTTCATCAAAGACATGTGGTCTTTCTGAAGTGGGAATACCAGACAACACACTTCTAGCCCCAGCTACTTGTGAAACCATGGCAATAGAACTTTAAATTCAAGACCAGTCCTGTCTAAAAATTAAAATATAAGAGAGGCTAGGGATGTAGTTTGGTGGCAGAGTGCTTACCTAGCATGATCAAGACACTGGAGTCAATACCTACCCAAATTATCATTAAGGTATTTGGTACCTTAATATCCTTAAGAGACCAAATACCACTCTTTAACAACATAGCATACTGGAGAGTATCAGCATTTCCCCTTTGCAATTCTGTGGCCAATGGGAGCTGTAGCCTGATGTTGCCTCGAGGCATTGAGAGTATCCCAGTGTATGCTGCCCGCCAGGGAAAGATCAAAAATCAAACCTTGAGCACATATCACTTTTGCAGCACTGTAAAGTCAAAAAGCTGTAAGTTGAGTCATCACAAGCCTCTCTATCTGTGTGTACTAGTTACTTTCTGATGCTGTGATAAAACATAGACCAGAATGAACCTGTAGAAAGAAAGGGTTCATTTGGCCTACACTTCCATGACACAGTCCATCATTGAGGGAAGTCAGGGCAGGAACTCAAGGCAGGAGCTTGAAGCAGAGATCAGGGAAGAACACTACTAACAGCTTGCTCTCCACGGCCTGTTTACTTTGCTTTCTTATATAATCAGAGACCACCTGCNTGGGCATGGCACCACCTACCATAGTCTGGGGCCTCCCTCATCAATCATTAATCAAGAAAATGCCCCACAGACTTGCCCACAGGCCAATCTTATGTAGGACATTCATCATTTGAGGCTCCCTCTTCCCAGGTGACCCCAGTTTCTGTCAAGTTGATGAGTAACCACCGACACAATATGAAAATATCCCAACGGGCCAGCAATCTTCTCAATAATCACAGCAAGAGAACTTGGTTATTATCTCGCTTGGATTTTTTCTGCTATGAAGCTGCTTAAGCTCATGTCTAAAAAATTCTCACATGGGCAAGGCATGTTCCATTGGATTTTAAGAACTTGCAAAAACATCAGCGATTACATTTGCTGATTTGAAATTTCAATCCCAAGTGACTGTTCAGTGTCCCGCTGTCCAAATCGGCCCTCACTTCTGCTTGGGCCAAACTTAAAGGACTCTTCCCACACAGGTAAGCTGGGATGAGAGGTTGGCTCTGTAGTCATGGTCATACAGGACTGTGTGTATAGGGGCATTTATTTGCCTCTGCCTTGAATCTCAGATCAAATTTGACCTGTCCCAGATAGGTTTCAGGATTCCGGATTTGTAGCATGGTAGTAAACCCGTAGTGAGCTGAGTCAACCTTCTCCTAGGGAACATAAGTGACTTAAGTATTTAAATCTTCTCTGTTTTCCTAAAGTTAACTGGATGTGAGCCTTGGGATTTGTTCAACATGTCACCCTCATGGGGAGTCAGCATGTTGATAAGGGACTGGTGGTAGTGGGTAGGGAGAGAAACCCCATTTTCCCATTCAGATTAATGATGACCATGACAGACATTTGGGACCGAGACCCCATAAACTAACTTCAGGAGAGAGCTCCCTCAAAGCGGTTGCTAGACCATGTGTACCAACCTAACAATGTGTAGCTGCCTTGACACACCTGTTCTCCATCAACTCTCATGGTACAGCCTGAAAAATGGCAGTTTAAGCCAGCCATCCCGAGGGGTTTTTACAACCCAAAAGGCCAAATATTTGCTGAAACTGCGTAAGAAAATGACTAGCTCACCATTTGCTCATCNAACACTGAGGCAACTACCAAGCACCAGGTCCTCAGCCAAGCAATGGAGACTGAAGTTGAGGATGCATTCATGTTCCTAGGAATCCTAACCCAACGGGTAGTGAGAGGTGGGCAGATGGACAATGGGTTAATTACAGCATTATAAATATAATGGGGAAATGTGCACAGTTCCTGCTGAATAGATAATAGAGAGGCATAAATCAGCCCAGGAGTGCCTAGGGNACGTCTGAAGTGAGGAAGCTTTTCACCGGTTTTGGGAATAAAATCATTAGTAGGAGGAACCCAGATGGAGAGGAAAACAGTGTAGTCAGACCAATAGACATCAAGTTTCCTCCNTCCTACTCATCCTGCTGAGCCTTCTTCCTGCAATGTATGTATCTAGAAGAATGAAGTAGAGTGGGAACCCAAGGACACACAGTCCTGAGGTATGCTGTCTGCCATCTGTCTGGGTTGAAGCACACTGGTTAATGAGGTTGGGCCTTAGTTTTATTACATTTAAACAGGAGGGGCTGGGCTATGTGATCTCTGGGCTCCTTTCCAGAGCTAACTGGCAAACATGGTGAGAATCTCCAAGTGGAACAATCAGTACCACAACCCACACCAGCAGCTGCACTAGGATTCTGCATGGCCCCAGAGGCCTCTCTCTGACTTTCATGTCTAAGGGACACTGTTTCACTAGATGCTGGTATGCCCAGCAGCCACAGTGGCAGGAAAGATTTTATTAAAACAAGGAACAGCCCTACCCATAAGTATTTAAGGAGGCTTGGGGGAAATTAAAACAAAAACAAAAACAAAAACACTTTCCCCATCCTTGTCTGATTGAGTCCCCAAACAACTCCATCTTTTCTCAAAATTTATTTTAGCTTAAATGATGGGAACCAAGAAGCTGCACTCTTCCTAAGGTATCAAGGCTTCCTAAGGCTCCAAATCTTCCTGCCTCAGGGGATACTTACACTAACTCAGCATTATATCCATCCTTTTCTAAAAGCAAGGCTCAACTTCCACCAACAGCTTCCAAGAGCAACAATGTCATTACCATTGGTGCAAATATTCTATCGTTCTGGGCAAAGAGCCTTGTTATTCTGTTCCCCTATATCCTGCAAAAGCCCTAATTCTGTCCTCAATAGAACAGGCTCTTTACTCCCTGCTACTGAAGTGTTGGTAGCATTAGTATAATACACTAAGCCCTTCAAGAGCCCAATAAATGGAAATACAGTCTGTGCATGAAATAGCTATTCAAGATGCCAGTTATGTTTGTTTTGGTAAAGCTGTAAGGTCTGAGTTATGGACCAAGAAGTTATTTTAAGTCCAGAATCCTGGCTTAAAAAAAGACACCCAACTTTCCAAAAGCTTTTGGAGAGTGGCATTTTATGCAGGATTTTTCTCCATGTGTAATATTTGAATAATGCCATACTTATTTTTTTTAAAAAAACAGCAAGATTTATACTACCAGACATAAATTACTCTTAGTACTTAGAAATGTTAAGTGCTTAGAAGACCAAAGTAGTAAGATTAAATAGACATTTTTTAGGAGACATTTGGCAAGTATGAAGATTATACATAAAGAAATGACTTTTCGTCCCTATTGATTAATTCACCGCTTATTGTCCACCTTAAATTCAAAACATTCAACACAGTTTTATATTCATATGGACAACCTGAAGATGTTCTGTGAGACTCCTAGATGATTATGCAAGATGCTTATAGTTGGGAACATGCACGACATTTTCCTTTTACATACTGAGAAAACAGAACTTAAAGACAAAACNCCTCAGAATTTAAACTAAGACTGTATCAACAAGCTAATTTCAGNAAACTTTAGATATCCACTTTGCAGTCTATCCTGGAATCCTCTTCCAGGCAGTGGTCCTCAAACTTCAGCATCCAATAAGAGTCAGCAAGGGAGCTGTTCAGCAAGGAAGATGTCTGGGCTCCTCTCCAGGGACTGTGATTCATCAGTCTGAGCACAGCTAGAACATGCATTTTAACATCTGCAGGGGGTCAGGTGCCCTACAGCTAAGTGCATTTAGCAAAGAGGTAAAGACTGCCCTGTGCATTCAGTGCCAGCAGAAATGCCCCCTGAGAAACCTACCTCACCGTTAAGCCAACCTCAAATCTCAGGGAATAAGGCATACTTGGTTCTCACTCGGATGAAAGCAGAACTCAAACTCATTTGGTTTTGTGTGTAATTCCCTTACCACCTCCAAGCAGAGAAAGGTTAGATCCATAATTAAGTAAGGTCAAGTTCCTGAG
This sequence comes from Neotoma lepida, assembly GCA_001675575.1. Lineage (NCBI taxonomy): Eukaryota > Metazoa > Chordata > Mammalia > Rodentia > Cricetidae > Neotoma > Neotoma lepida. The sequence continues at coordinate 452,636 of LZPO01027424.1, read as the reverse complement.
ATGCCCTTCAAAGTAAATGCTTTGCTCCTTATACTATGTAAACCAGTTTTCCAAGGCACTTTAGAATAGGAAGGATTTTTAATGGGGTGGGGGATGAGAGGGCAGGGCAGGAGTGTGGGGAGGAACAACTAAAACTAACGGCCTTTTGAAAAAGCCATATGAAAACCTACCTCAGTAGTTTAAATGGAGATACCCTATAATGGCAGCACAAATAGCCCAATTAGACATCACATGCTACCAAATAAAAACCCCAGTACCATGAATGGGTTACATCTTTTTGAGCCATTGGTCAATGGTGTCCCATAGACCCTCCTCTCCCAAACATTACAAGTTACTTCCAGTGCTCTTCATTGCCATCCAGAACTTGACAGTAAGACTCTGTTGCTGAAGACACCACATACTTGAGTCATAAAACATAGAGAAATCTACCTGGTACTCAACTGGAAGCTTCATCCCTACTGGCTTACTATTTCATAGTGCTGGAAGATGCTATGTATACTACCAGAGAAGAAAATGAATCATCACTCTCACCCAGCTATGAACTCTGGGAACTACAATAATGACCTGTCTAGAAAGTACAATACTACTAGTACAATAGTGGCATGAATGTTATGGGAGTAGCCAATCACTTTTTAAAATTTGATTTAAGGACTGCTCTATAAAATTAAACCCATTCCTGACACAGTCAATGAGTCCAAGAACTTGTGGCTAGATAGGGTACGGGCCTAGAGTAAAACCTATACTATTATTCTGCTAAATGGACAATGCCTAATGCCTTATAACTATACTCATTGACTAGTGCATGGCTCAACCTCATCAGAGAAGCTTCTTGCAATAGATAGTAACAGAAACCTGCAACTGGTCAATGAGCAGGAAATAAGAGACTTCAAATTTTCTCAGCCCTAGCAGGTTGTACTTATATATTTATGAATAAATATGTTTACACCTATACATAAATGTATGTAACAATAATTAATGAAAAAAGGCCATGAATTTGAAAAAGAACAAGGAGGAGTACATGGGAGAGTTTGGAGGGAAAAAGGGAAGGGGGAAATGGTACTATAATCTCAAAATAAAACAAAATTTAAGTTAAAAAAAACAGGGAATAATTTTCACCATGAAAATATATGGCAAATACAATGGAACTGAAGTCAGTGAATTCAGAATGTTGTCCTCCATGGTCTCCTAATTTCCTTACACAATGTAGTCAACTGTCTACTTTCTTAACTTTGTTTCATGCTGACATTATTGTGGCATTTATAACTTTTTCTTGAATAAAGCAAAATGAGCATATAGGGGATCTATGTAGAAGAGGGGCAGGAACATTTTAAGAGCCAGAGGTGGAGGATGACTTCAAGGAAACTGTGCTTTCCAGATACAACATGGCAGATGCATGTATGAACTTACAGAGACTGTGACAGTAATGCAGAAGACCTTAACAAGTGCAAGCCAGACAAGATCTCAGTACGGAGGAGGGGAGGTGGCAGGAAGTCCCTGGTTACTGCTTGGAGAGGGAAAGTCAGTTTTCTTCAATGAGTGACATCTGGTATATTTATTGTCCACACTCCAAGGCAGACACCGCACTCAGGAGTAGTAACCCAACACAGACTGGACTAGATCAGCAGAGAGACAGAGACAGAGACACAACAGAGAAACAGAGACAAACATAGAAAGAGACAGAGATAGCATATGAATGAGAATATAAAGTTGATGGTATGAAGGTCNGGGAGAAGTTGGGAGAGGGAGATGAATATAATCAAATACATTGTACAAGGTTCTCAGAGAATGAAAAAAAATATTTAAAAAGTAAGGAAAGAAAAAGAAGGGAAGAATCAAAGAGAAGTAATATTGCTCACATGGTGAATGAACTGGACTGTACATGTTGACTAATTATAGGGTGCCCTTCAGAAAGCACGGCTCAGCTAAGCCTGACATACTGACCAGCAATTGCTTAGGAAGAATTGGGTTCATTTTGTGTCCTCAAACACCCTGCAGAATCCACAAGGACTCAGAAGGATGGTCTTAACCCATAACAAATTATGGACTGGGACTGCATCTCTGTGAGATCTGTATTCTTTATTAGTTCATAGTATACCCACCAGGAGCCTGCAGCTCTGCTGGGTTCTTAATTTTACATTATGGCTATTATTCTCCATTTTATGGTTCTTATTAAACTGTTCTCCTATGCAATTCCCAAAAATTAAACACAAAAGAAAACTACATTCCAAAGGATAGCGTTGCTTTTCAACCTTTAATGAAGGACATATACTTAGCTTTAACTTTCTACACCTCTAGAATACTTCACATCTGAAAACATTTCAAGACCTTGGTGACANTCTTATTCCTGGGGAGTAAGCATGTGGTTGTGAACCCTGAGGCGTCTCAGGTGCTTTGGCGCTAAGCTAAGGTGAAGCTGATCCATGAAATCTTAGAAAAGGACCGTCTAAAGCCAGGGGAGGGCACCAAGGCGCTATCTGCACAGCACTTCCTGTGACATCACTTTAGTCAAGGGCAAGGCATTCCCCCACAAGGAGGTGTGGAGCCGGCCCTGCCTCCAGCGTTGTTAGTCTCTTACAGTAACATAACTTTGAGGGTCTTAAGAAAGCTCTCCTTCCTGCTTCAGAGCTGAGAGGGAACTTAGTTCTTAGTGCTCAGAGACGGTGGTCNGTTCCTGAAGAATACGGCTATAATGAGCCAGACAGGCAGGATCTAGGTGCCAGGACTTAACAGGGAAAGGAACCCCCACCAACCATCATTTGCCACACTGTAATTCCTACCACCACGATGCACACATGAGAGTTCAGTGACCAATTACACGAGGGGATAACCCAGATACTAAGCTCAGTGGCACTGGCAGGTCACATCATCTGATTAGCATCATATGGAGACACTGAGGAGATCAAGCTGAGGTCATCCCCTGGGGCTGAAGGAGCTGAGGGAGACAACAGGCCCTAAAGAGGAATGGTGGTAAATGGAGTACAGTTCTGTTCTCTACCAGAAGGAATGTAGAATAAAGAGAGTGAATTCAAGTTTCAAAGCTAGTCTAAAAGAAAAAAAGATATTCTGAGTTAACCCCCCGTCTCAAGGATAGAATAAAGTTCTTCGTGCTGTGGAACAACCTAGAACCAACTTTGCCCATATCTTTGTTTTCCTCTAGATTTGGAAGTACCAATATTTTATGTGCACACTGGCTACCAACACAAGTTAGTCACAAAACTTGTATAAATGTATGTAAGGAAGTTTACATGGGCGTTTTGTAAAATAAGCAAATCTAACAAGAATGATCGTCAACATCATGACACTAACTTACAAACCACTCATCTTTGAAAGGAATGACACCTGTGGTTCAAATCCTGCTTTGTCAATTACCAGCTATGTCACCTGGGGCAAATGTGTTGGCACAGCTAAGCACATGGGAAGGGAAGAGGTCTAGAGACACAGAAAAGCCTCAGCAGGCAGAGGCTATAAGGCCAGTAGGGCTATCAGTGAGAAGGGTCCTGTGGTCAATGACCACCAGGGCCAGCAGGGAGGAGAGAGGAACAGTGATAACGAGTCTGCAAAGTGTAAGAATGGCCCCAGGGTCTGCAGGCCATATATTCTGGCTAAGTGCCCTCCTTACTTGCAAGTGTACGTTAATCTGATAATGAGATTACTTACCATTCTTATAAATTGGAAGAGCCTACCACCATCCCTGCTATTATTACAATTAAGAATGCTAGTCACAGATAAGGAACTACAGACAACTAAGGAATGCTGGGAGTGGACAGTCTTCCCAAGATATATGTATATATATATATATATATATATATACATATATATATATATCTCATACAGACTAAGAAGATTGTATTCATATACCTAGGAAATACATAAATAATACATATTTATATATAATATATATAACAACAATGAAAGAAAAAGGCCATGAATTTGAGAAAGAGCAAGGTGGGTACAAAGAGGGGTTGGAGGGGGAATGACGTAATTATATTTTAATTTAAAAAACAAAAAATGATTAAATGCTATTTCTAAAGGAATGTCCGTAATAATTTACAGTACTTACTGCCTAGCTGGGAATGTTCTAATAGACTCACTTAAGCTTTGCACCCACCAAACAAGGCAGAGCTTAATCTCTGCACGTTAGGGAACTGAGGCCAAGAAAGGTTAAGAAACTTGCATAAGGCTTTCCAGGTAGTTGAAGAAAGGTAGCAGAAGACAGCCCTACTGGAAAAAAATCCATCACAGAACCTTTCAGAGGAGCCTGTCACAGAAGCTAGGTTTCTGGTATTCCCCCCTCCCCCAAGATTAGTGATGGAGAGCCAGGCATGTGAAGGCTTTCCCAAAGAAGGATATTCAACTTTACCCCGACCCTTGAAGAGAACAGGTTTGGCCTGCTTCTAAGAGCTGGAACCCAGCTTCAGTAACATTAATTCTTCATGGGTAAGTAACTGTAGAATATGCTCCACGGGTAATGCAAACACCCATGTCACCAATGAGCAGAGGCTTCAAAAAAAAAATTCCACAAGATTCATTTTTCAGCAGCGCTGATGTTCTTTGTGTGCACAACCTTGCCTCTTTTTGCTTCAGCTATGGCTAAATGTCAAACATCAGGAAATTCAGTGAACCCTCCCCTGAGGGTCCAAAATCTGCTAATACAGTGAATACTTTTCCTGGAATGTGGGCAAAGGCAGGCAGAGGAGGGACCTAGGGCAGACATTTCTTTCAAGCCCCTGCTCAAGATTGCTCCTCACTCCATGTTGCACATCTTATCTCAACACACTCTCTACCCCGCCCCCAGGCTCCTCTCTGCATCCCAGAACCACTACCCCCTTTCCTTCACGGGCAGCCTGCCTCAAAGTTAGTATTACCCACTTCCCCTGACAAAGCAGGCTTCTACCTCCCCTCTCTCCTGGGCTGCGCCTGTCTCTCTCACTCTGTCTCTCTCTGATTCAATGTTCTGCAACTGCTGCTCTAGATAAAACTGCTGGTGACCTTGCACTGGACAGCCTGGTTTTGTCCTGACTTGATTTTTCTGTTGCATCAGAGGCTGTTGACCTCCAGCCCTCATGAAACCTCCCTGGGAGGAATACTCCAACTCTGCCTCTTGAGTGGCCTCATTTTTAAATCAACTCTCCCCCTCTTTAAGGCCTTTCCATGTTGTGTTTCTTCAAACAGCAGCGCTTGGATAAATCTGGGGATGACGGGGTAGGGNTTCAGGTAAGTAACTCTTGTTCCTGAAGCATGGGAAAGCACTAGTGGAAAAAGGAAGGGGCCTGGGGCAGTAACGGTGGGTCAAGTGCTTACCATGCAAGCATGAGGACCTGAGTTCAGATCCCCAGCACCCATGTAAAAAGCCAGTTGTGCTACTGTGTGCCTGTATTTCCAGAGCTGGGGAGACAGCAACAGGAAGATCCCTGGGGCTTGCTGCTCAGTCAGCCTAGCAGCATCAGGGAGCCCCAGGGCAAGGGGAGACCCTGCCTCCAAAAACAAGATGGACAGTTCCTGAGGCATAACACCCAAAGTTGCTCTCTGGTTTACACACACACACACACACACACACACACACACACACACACACTCACGCATGCATATTACGGGCAATTCCAGCAAAGAAATATCCAGTATTATGTGGTACTATAGGGACAGCTTTGAGGAACCTTCTGGGAACATGTTATGCAGATAAATGATTATAAATGTTTTTTTCTCAGAGGAAGTCAGTTTCTTTATTGTCTCATTCCTTCATGGGACAATGTCAATGCTATTTAGCTCTGATGGAAACATTTTTCTTTACAGAACACAGAAAGGAATTTCTCAAAAGCAATTAGTTTTTCCTCTTTTGCCCTAGAGAAAGCAGCAGCTCATGAGCCTGGGTCATTTCCTGTTGGTTTAATATTAAACAACATGGCCCTCTGTGCCCTCACATCTTAAACTCTATGTGCTCCTGCAGGCATGGTAAATGTTTGTGCCGGGGCATAACGACAAGGGAAAGGCCCTGAGTTGTGGAAGACAGACAGGGGTTCTTACGGTTTCAGGACACAGATTCTTCTTACACTGCCTATCTTCTAAAATGAGGGAACGGCCCTTGGGCCAGCTGTAACTTCATGAGTTTTCAGACTGACTGTCTAGATGANACAACTAAAAGCAACAGTATATCCTTTGTCAGCCCAAGTCTAACAGAGAAGAAAGGCTTAATATCATCTATTAAATTTTTGAAAGGAAATTTATTGAAGCCGTCAGAGTGGTGCTGACAGTCTAGGAAACATCGCTGACTTTTCTCTTTCATTTACCTCTGTGGAGTAATAGTCTATGGTCTGAGGCAGGTGGAGCTTTGCATGGTAACTCGTCCTCACAGAGTTTACTGTCGGGCACTGGAACTCAGCATGGCAAACTGAGGCTGGGGTGAATGCTGCTACAGGCAGCACTCCCCCCAAATTCGTGTCACAGGGCTATCTCTGGACCTGGATGTTTGCCAGTCCTTTAGCATTGATCCAAGATTCTGGGAAACTTCCCAGCANCCTCTGAAGTCCCAGGCAGTGGAAGTGTTTAATGCAATATCAGTTCAAAGATAACAGGTGCAAAGACAGATATGAGAAATGAGTTTTTGTTTCAATCTGGGACAGGGTGGCCTCCTGTGAGCAATCCATCCAGGAGGAAACAATCCTTGTTTCACAGGATGCATCCTCTTTTGCCCTCACTTAGCTCAGTTACCCAGGATTCAGCAGTCTTATCAGGCCAAAATGCCCATCGCTAAGATGACCGTGTTCCCATAAGCCTTGCAGAATTAGCTCTGCTTCCTCAGACAGCAATCCTGCCATTGTAACAACATGATCTCAGTAAAAATGCAACTAAATTTATGACCAGTAACTCAATGAACTAACCAACTACAAACCAAACCATGCTGAAGGATGGGTTAATGGAGCTGGTTTTAAAGGGGTTAGGAGAAACAACAAAAGAGATGCAGGAAGGAAGAAAGATAAAATTAATAAAATAAAATCAGTAAGGTGTCAGGCTATACAATGACAGCATGTTCAAGGCTGGAGACTGATGCGGCATGTCAATCCGTTCTGTCTAAAGGCACAGGCCAAGGACAGAAGAGAGAAAGAGCCAAAGCAAGGGCATTGAGCCTTCTGACACCCTGAGGACACACACTTTAGGCAGTAGTGACACCATAGTTCAAAGGTCAATTACTTCGAATGAGGCGCTCTACTGCAAATTATCAGAGCCTCTGTACTATACTTAGGTAATTTCTTTTCTTGAATCTATTGGAGTTTCAACACAGATTCTGCATCTTGTGTAAGCAGCTCTCCATGTTTAAGTTCAAGAACGTTTAGTGCGGTACACATCAGGGTGTGAAACAATTAGAAAATGCTAAATAGTCAGTGACACTGGNAGCTCAACTTGGGCTGGAAATAATTCCCCAGAGACTGTCATACTTCTCAAACAGATACTTTTAAACACTAGTGTAAATTTTTTAAATGAAAACTGGATGCTATCAAAGGCTTTCTATGGGGAAAAAAATGCTCTTTCAGTTAAAAGGTTAGAAGTGTAGAAGTTATAAAGACATAAAATAACAAATTATTTCCTATTTCTCCTGACTTAAAACATAATTTAAAATAAAATAGAAAATTCAAATTAATAGTATGATGAATAAAAGTACCTCATTGCACTTATCAGATACGAACATTAAATAATTTATGAAAGTCTACTTCACGTAAGTATGAAAATATTTTTAATAATTGCTAACTGGAAAATATGAAGATCATTTAAAACCTTTTAGGCCATGCATGGTGGTGCCTGTCTATCGTGCCAGCACTCAGGAGGCTGAGGAAGGATTGCAAGTCTGAGGCCAGCTGGGCTACACTACACAGCAAAGCATCCTCAAAAGAATTCCACCCAACTCCTGAAGAGATGAACAGTTGATAAGATGTTTCCCACACACACAGGACCTGATCCCTAGAACCCACAAGAGCTGGTCTCATAATTTGAGTCTGTAATCCCGACACTGGGGAGGCAGAGACAGGAGGATCCTTGGGGCTTATTGGCCAAATTAGCCAGGTTAGCTCAATCAGAAAGACGCTGTCTCAAAAAACACAGTGGAAGGTGACTGTGGAAGACCTGTCTCTTATACACATCTAGATGTGTATAAGAGACAGCACACACACACACACACACACACACACACACACACACACACACCAAAAACTCCAACCTGTTAAATATTCAATTTTCCATGTCTACAATTTACATGTGGTTTTTCTTTTCTTTCTTCTTTTTTTTTTAACATGTGATTTTTCAATGTTAATTAAGGACTTTTCTGTTTTGTTTTGTTTTCCAAGACAAGGTTTCTCTATATAACAGTCCTAGCTGTCCTGGAACTCGCTCTGTAGACCAGGCTGACCTTGAACTCACAGAGATCCACCTGCCTCTGCCTCCCAAGTGCTGGGATTAAAGGAGTGCACCACCACTGCCTGGCTAATTAAGGTCTTTTACTTTCAATACTTGTCTTAAAGAAAAAGAAATAATGTTAATCTCCATTTTCCTCCATACTACAACCTTTTCTCTAACTTTCTTTGAGGTCTCATTTGAAAATGGAGAAACTGTTTATGAATCACATGTCCATGCCTCTGGATACAAAAGCATGGGCGCTTAGAAACTGGAATCATTCTGCANAAATACCTTTTTACCATATGGAGAAAATCCCCCAAACATCCCCATGTTCCTTCTATTTCTGCAACTTTGTCAGACAAAGAGTATTCTGCACAGAAAACACGCTTCCGGCTCTCAGTTTCTTCCTTCATTGGTGGCAATTCAGCAAACGAAGTCAGCCTAAAGTAGGGTAGGGGTCAGCCTCACCAGGTCTCTGAAAGAATCTTCCAACTTCATCAGTGTTCAAGAGGCTGACTTCATCACAAGAGTTGTATTCTGGATTCTTCATGAACCACCTACTAAAAAAGGAAATATCCTAGAAGGTTACATAATACAGGTTGCTAAGTGAAGAGAGCTCCCAGCACTGTAAACAGAGTAAGAAGTAAGCAACCTTCCAGGCCTCAGATATGACCCTGGAAATCAGTGAAGCAACCTCCGGAGGGGAGGAAGAGCCAGAACAAAACCTTGGCTGTGTGAGCAAAGAGGCCAATGACCCGAAAACCCAGACGTCCCTTGTGTTCTAGAGGTTTGTCCTGGGAAGAACAAATTCTACCCTTTTGAAATTTACAGTCCACCAGAAGCAAGTGAGGGGAGTTAAGTAAGCAGTCACATGTTGCAACTTGAGATAAGTGCTAAGGTAAAGAAGAGAGCATTCTATGTGTATAAAAGGGAAATATGAGTTTTGATACTAGGTCAAAACATGGATATAGTATATGTTGAATATTGTTCTTCAAACTATATGTGTGTGTGACAGGGGAGAAGGAGAGAAAGAAGGAGGGAGGAAGGGAGGGAGAGAGGGAGGGAGGGAGGGAGAGAGGGAGGAAAGGAGGGAGAGAGAGAGAATGGTACTAAAATGTATTTTCTTTGATGAACTGCAGTGAAAACCTTTGAAAGCTACCATTAAAGACCAAATTAAGGTTTGGAATAGGAGATACCACAGACTGTCTCTGAGGATGGGAGTTGCACAGAGAAGGGGAGGTTGTAAGCAAAAGGCCTCATTTATTAACATTGTCTTCCAAGGGACAAGGAGAGGAACACATGAGGG
>LZPO01027424.1:397122-419522 GCA_001675575.1 Neotoma lepida | reverse complement strand
GGAGAGCAATTGAACAGGAGGTTAGAAACATTTAGGCAAGGAGTCAAAATTAGCAAATAAACACTTAAAAGAATGATAAACCCTTGGTTGGGGGGNAGGGTGGGATTTGGATGCAGGGAAAGAAGCATTCTCAGGGCCAGAGGTGGGGGCAGAAAGTGATAACCTCTTCTGGTAGTCAACATGGTGATCAAAACCTGAAGAGCTAAGCTGGAAGACAGCTCAGTGGGTAAGGTCATGAAGACCTGAGTTTGGATGTCACACCCATGGAAAAAGCTTGGCACGATTGCATGCTCCTGTAACCACAGCTCTCAACAGCCAGCCTAACCAAAAACCAAGAGCATACCCAGTGTCCTTCCTGCTTCGGCACGAATAGATGGGTGCATACACTGACATATGCTGTGCATACGTGCATACATTCACATAAAAAAAACCCTTGATGCCGGGCGGTGGTGGCGCATGCCTTTAATCCCAGCACCTAGGAGGCAGAGGCAGGCNGATCTCTGTGAGTTCAAGGCCATCCTGGGCTACCGAGTGAGTTCCAGGACAGACTCCAAAGCTACACAGAGAAACCCTGTCTCTAAAAAACAAAACAAAACAAAAAACCCCAAAACCTTGATTTTTTTTTTAAACAAGCAATTCTACTACTAGAAATTTATATGGAAGTATTTGCAGAAGCACAGAAAGCATGCTTTAGACTGTTCCATCAAGCTTTCCATTATTTTGCAAAAATGGTAATTACCTTAATGCCCAATAATAACTACATCAGTATATCTTAATACACTTCCATTATTTATAATATAGACCTACAATAATTGACATAGAGTTGTTTGCACATATTAAACTTAATGATTATAATGTAGCATGCACAAGATGATTTTGCTTTAGTAAATTAGAAGGAAGTGTATCGATACAATGTTAAGAACTATTAATTTATGAGTGGTTGAAATGTGGGTGTTTTTTTNCCTTTTGGNTTACTACNCTTTGCTATTTTATTTNTACTGTGCTTTTGCTTTAGATGTTTTTAAATTCTACAAGGGAACAAGGGAATTTGGTTCAGGGAGGTGGCTCAGCGGGTAAAAGCACGTGCTTGCACAAGCCTGATAATGTGTGTTCAGTAAAATGCCTGCAACTCAAGGAAAAATCCAGATGCAGTGATGCACATCTGTAATCCTAGCACTCTAGTGAACCAGCTAGCCTAGAGTACATTCCAGCAGAAACAAGAGACACTCTGCCTTAGTAAGGAGGCAGAGAGAACCTGTAGTTGGGTTTTTTGTTTGTTTGGTTGGTTTTTGTGTTTTTCTTTTACTCTTTGGTCTTTGGGGGCCTGCTACCCAGCTCCCAAATAAATACACGGAGTCATATTATCATTTATGAATGGCCAGCCTTAGCTTGGCTTGTTTCTAGCCAGCTTTTCTTAACCTAGATGATCCCATCTACCTTTTGCCTCTGAGCCTTTGCCTTTGTTTATTCTGTATCTCTTTCTTTCCTTCTTACCCCGTGGCTGTCTGTTTTGCTGGGTGGATGGNCCCTGGTGTCTTCCTTTCCTTCTTTTCTCGCTCCTCTCTTCTTCTCCTCCTATTTATTCTCTCTGCCCTCCAGCCCGGCCTATCCCTCTCCTGTCTACTGGCCATTCAGCTCTTTATTAGACCAATCAGGTATTTTAGGCAGGCAAAGTAACACAGCTTCACAGAGTTAAACAAATGCAACATAAAAGAATGCAACACATCTTTGCATCATTAAACAAATATTCCACAGCATAAGCGAATGTAACACATCTTAAAATAATATTCCACAACAAGAACTGACTTCCAAAAGCTGTCCTCTCATTTCCGAATACACACACTCACACACAGTGTCTCTGTTCTGCTCGAAATTTCTGTTCTCCCTTCTGCTCCCTCAGGTAATTACTTTATGGAGTTGAACTTGGGTAAAAGTATGCATGTGTGCTTGCGTGTGTGTGCGCGCGCGCGCGCGTGTGTGTGTGTGTGTGTGTGTGTGTGTGTGTGTGTGTGTGTGTGTGTTGCTATTTGCAGTGATGACCCTCAATTAAGAGAACGGAGACCCGGAAGCTGGGCCTGGTGGTATATGCTTGTAACCCAAGCACTTGGGTGGATGAAGTATAAGGATCATCATGAGTTTGAGGCCAACCTGGGCTATATAGCAAGCTGACAGGTGATAATTAGCCTAGATGCTTGTAGGACCAGGAATAGTACATTTCTCTTGCTTTAACCTTTAATAAAATTGCCCAAAATATTATTAAGTATCTAGTTGTTTGCCATTGAAAAGACCTAAGTGGCCCTACTTCTTAAGAGTTCTCCAGCAAGGAGACCAGTAGGCCTACCTCCTGCGTTTTCATGTCCCTGTGTTTGTGACATCATCCCATGCCCTCTCTAGCAGTGTGAAGAGCTGAGACAGGAGACCTGGTCTCTGAGCTCTACCTGTCCCTGGGGAGCCATGTGACGCTGTGTTTCCACTCCATGGGCCCACAAGGACGTAAACACTGCCTTCACAAATACATGTGGAGGGTCCTTTGCAAGAATTACTTGCTTTTAACCACTGAGGTGTCTTTCCAGCCCCAAGTTGTCATTTTTTCTTTAAACTTTATTTTATTGATTATTATTGTGTGTATATGTGTGAGTGAAGGGGTGCAGGCATGACCACCAGGGGACAACTTTATGGGGTCAGTCCTTTCCTTNCACCTCCATGTGGGGTCTGGGCATCAAATGCAAGTCACCAGGCTTTACCATTGAGCCATCTTCCCATCCCTTCTTTTTCCCTTTCTTTCTGCCTCTCTCTCTCTTCCTTCCTTCCTTCTGTTTGTTCATTCATTCTTATTTCTTCAGTACTGGGCTTGGTACATGCTGGACAAGTACTCTGCCACTGAGCCATACCCAGCTCTCTTTCTACATTTTATTTTGAGACAGGGTCTAAGTTGCAGAGGATGCATTTGATCCTGTGACCCTGCTGCCTCAGTCTCCTAATTAGCTTGAATTACAGGTTGGTACCTTGGAGTTGTTCTTGAATGAAACTTTGTGTAACTTTATTCTTCTATAGCACCTGGTTTTATCTTCCAGAAAAATCATCCTAAAGCCTGGTATGCCTAATGCTTTGTTCCACTCTTAAAAACTTGTAATTGTATTATTATCATGTGTGCATGATGTATGTATGTATTATCATGTGTACATTCTATGTGTGTATTATCATGTGTGCATGCTGTGTGTGTATTGTTATCAGGTGTGCATGCTGTGTGTATATTACCATGTGTGCATGCTGTGTGTGTATGAATGAGGATGCATACTATGTGTGTGTATTATTATCATGTGTGCATGCTGTGTGTATTATCATGTGTACATTCTGTGTGTGTATTACCATGTGTGCATGCTGTGTGTGTATTGTTATCAGGTGTGCATGCTGTGTGTATATTACCATGTGTGCATGCTGTGTGTGTATATTATTACCATGTGTGCATGTTATGTGTGTGTGTGTTATTACCATGTGTGCATGTTATGTGTGTGTGTTATTACCATGTGTGCATGCTGTGTGTGTATGAATGAGGGTGCATGCGTTATAGTGAACGTGTAAAGGTCAAAGGACAACCTTGGAGAACCAGATCTGTCTTTCCATCGAGAGTGGGTTTCTAGGTGGTCAGACAAGTGCTTTTGCCAGCTAAGCCATCTGAATGGCTTGTCTTTCTCCTTTTCAGAAAATCTTAAAATTTTTACTGTTTTATTTTCATTTTTATTCACAAACAATAACTACTTATTTATTGAGTATAATGTGATACTTCAATATATGTACAAGGTATGCTAATCAAATCAATAATAAGCATTTTCAACTATTATTATTTCTTTATTATAATTTTGAAATTTTATACATACAATAAAATATGATCACATCCACCCATTTCCTCCTCCAACTCCCCTTATATTCTCTCAACATGTCCCCCCACAACTTCACGTCTTTTTTTTCTTTTTTAGTTGCACTAAGTACAATTAGTGCTGCCCATGTGTACATGGGTGTGGGGCCACCCACTGGTGCTTCAAAAAAGAATGGTTCTCCCTGCTCCAGTAGCTATCAGCTGCCACTAGTTCCTCATTAGGGGGTGGGGACTAGAGAGCACCTCCCTCACAGTGCTGGAATTTTGGCTGTCTGACACAATGCTTAGTAGATAGTAAATATTGTTACTTCTTTGTCTTAAAACAAAACCAAGACACATCATGATGTGGCAAGTAGGAGGGCGGAACTCTGGAGACAGACTGAATAGAAATCCCAGCTCTGACCTTAATTAGCTGAGTGAGATGGAAATTTACTTAACTTGTCTCAGTTCCGTTTCCCCATTTATAAAATGAGTAATTGTTTCTAATTCATAGAGGTGGGAGAGTTATGCTCTACACATTTAGATCCGTATCTGCCACATAGGAAGTGTGGTAGTTTGAATGAGAAATGTTCCCGACAAGCTTNGGTATTTGAGCACTTGATCCCTTGTTGGCAGATCTGTTTAGGGAGGTGGTATAAAACTTGTTGGAGGAAGTAGGCTTTGCAATTTTAAGCCTTGCCCCATTTCCAGACTGCTGTTTCTGCTTCATGTTTGCAGGGGAAGATGTGATCTCTGGGCTCTTTCCTCTGATAGCTTGTAGCCACACCACCCCTGNCTCCATTATAGACTCTCCCTGGAACCATAAGCCAAATTAAATTCTTTCTTCCCTAAGTTGCTTTTGGTCATGGTATTTTGTCACAGCAACAGAGAAGTTGACTAATACAGTAAGAACTATAAAAGTCATATTTTCTATTTCTGTCAATCTTGGGTGTCCAGAAGGTCATGAATGCCCCCTAACAATTTATATATTTTCTTGCTTTATCCGAAGTTCTTATTTTACTTTAACACCTAATCAAGTTCTACACCTATTTTGTATTTGAAAGAAACAAATGGGGCCAGGCCATGGTGGCACATGCCTTTAATCCCAGCACTCGGGAGGCAGAGGCAGGCAGGTTTCTGTGAGTTCAAGGCCAGCCTGGTCTACAAAGTGAGTTCCAGGCCAGCCAGAGTTGTTACACAGAGAAACCTTGTCTCAAAAAAACAAAAACAAAAAAAAGAAACAAGTGATATGGGATTTGGCTTGGTTGGTAAAGCACCTGCCTAGCATGCATAAGGCCTTAGGTTTAGTACCTAACACTGTATAAAAGGAAAAAGAAACCAAGGTATTGTTTAATGAATCTTCACATTATTACTAATAATTTCCAGCATCTACAAAAGCAGTGAATTGCAGTAATCAAACGGGTAATTAACAAGGGAATGCTTCCCTTGAAGGACTATGATAACATCTAATATAGCAGTTCCTAAAATCCAAAACACAAACATTATTGTGACCACCTAACTCAGATCTAGCCTCTCTTCCACATGACAATCAGGGAAAAACTAAAATCAAGACAAATGCATATTGTTCACCAGAAAGTAAATTTTATTCTTCCAACTGAGAACAACTGAGTGGTAGTTTTGTCTTCTATTGCTCTGAGCTACAGGTTCTAGAGAAATGTTTCAGTATATACAAGGGATACAGTCACATGAGATGCTCCTAGCATGTCCTACCTGATGACTTCCAGCACTTGAATCTAGGCTTATGAGAGCATGAGAGAGCCGCAACAACCATGGGGAGACAGCTGCTGGCAGCCTTCTCGACTTCCTCTGGCTTTGGCCCTGTCCCTGCACTGGGCAACGAGGCTTGCAAGAAGCCACAGAAATTTGAATGTAGCGGGGAATACTTTTCACAGACTGTAAGACACTGCTCATTCCTTGGTGAGACTGGGGCACAGAGCCCAGATCTTTGCAATTGTAATTTTTAGTATGTCAAATTGCAATATTTCATCAAAAGAAAGAACAGTGGTTCTCCTGACAAATATCTTAAGGAATATCATTGTTAAATAAAAAGGTGAAAATATGAACCTGTACTAAAAAAGTCCTAATGGCCATATTTCAACACAATCTTACTTTTGGAATTTGTTCTATTTTAAAAACTAACAGACACACATGTAAGGTAAAAGATTTTCTCCATGCTTGACACCACAAAACATCATACTGTCTACATACTATGCTCTACCCGGAAACAGTGTTATCCATGCTATTACTGAAATGATTTTTAAAAGTTAATTCGTTGCTTTTAAAGGAAATTCTTAAAACACATGCATCAAACTAGCAGAAGCTTAATGAAGAGCGCTGTCCTAAGAGCAATCTGCAGTCCAAACTGCCACTGTTGCCGGTCTGGCCTTTAACAAATTCCATGGCCTTGTGCAACTACACCTCCAGCNTTGCTTTCCCCTTCTACTCTAGTTTCATTTCCCTCTCCATGGTAAAATATCTCCAGCTTAGGGGAGGAACGGGTTTATTTGGTTTACAATGTCAGGTCACAGTCCATCATTTTGGGGAAGTCAAGGCAGGAAGAACTCAAGCAGCTAATCACACTCACAACCAAGCACAACAGGAGTATATACACGCTCTGGCTTGTTCAAGTCAGCTTTCTTCAGTGTGACGCAGCTCAGGACCGAGTCCATGAAACGGAGCTGCCCACTCCAGCTAGGTCTTCCTCCATCAATAGAGAATCTAACACAGCTGGACCCACAGGCAAACCCAACGTAGACAACCCATCATGGAGACCTCTTCCCAGGTGATTCTGGATTGTGTCAAATTGACAATTAAAGCTAAATGCATCTTCTGTACAAGATGACTTGAGTGCCCTGAGGTTTTGTGATAACACAACATCTGTGTGTGTGATCTTTTAAGTGGTGGGTTTTAATGTTATATTACCACTAGGCACATTCTTAATAATCCACTCTTCTGAAAGTGATTCCTGCCAAGCCCTCAGTGTAATTCTTGCACCCAGTATACAGAATGGTATAAAAGGGGAAAAGAAAACTCTAGGAACAGAAAAATATAATTGATCCTCTTNCTGGAAGATCAGAAAACATCTTATATTTTAACTTTCCTAAGTGGGCACTTCCGGTCAGATTAGAACAAACATACTGTTCCAATGAGTATGTCTGAGGTTCTCAGCACAGTATTGAATATGTGAGAGACATCAGCCCCAAGAAAGCTCCAGGGGGGCATTGGCATCCCCAAACCCACCCTCAAATGATCTCTGCCNAGAAAACACTCCAACTGCAGCTTTCCTTCTCAGGCTCTCAGAGATGTTGACCTTAGAGATGACAATGACCATGATGAAGCTAGCGGCACTGATAGAGCAGTTAACAGTTATTTAACATTTACTCTGAGCCAGGCATTATAAGCACTCGGTCTCCACTCTGTCTACTCCACTTCATCCCCCTCACAGTCAGAANACGGAGAATCTCTGGTCAGATATTACAATTGTTCCCACTGACACAACAGCCAGCTATTGTGGTGCACATCTGCAATCCCAGCAACTGGAAAGCTGAGGCAGGAGAACTTCTTGGAGTTCAGGGCCAGTTTGGGCTACAAAGTGAGACCTTGGAGACACAGAGAGAAGTAGGGCGGGGTGGGGGTGGGGGTGCCAAAGTTGAGAAAAATTAAAAATGTGCATGCCCAATGTTACATAGTTTGCAATAAACAGCCCATTTGTAAGCAAATTTGATTGTATCCTGGCTCTTGGTTTTTCTAACACTGTTTTATTTAGGTGATTGTTTTTGATTTTTTGTTTGTTGCAAGATCTCTGTATGAAGCATAGACTGGCATTCAACTTGTGATCTTCTTGTTTCAGCCTCCTGAGGGCTGGGATTACAGGCAAATCCATCACATCTGGCTCAAGGCCTTAATTCTTAACCCTTGAGTTACACCAACCCCTTAACTCCTTGCAAGAGTGCCTCCAGGCCTGGGTCAGTCACTTTAGATCAGTATCACTCCACCTGAATTTCTCACATCTTCCTGCCCTTGTTCCTGTTTCCTGACTTGTTTCTTTCTCCTGACAAAGTAAGGAGAAGCAGCTATGCAACCATGATATCCACCAAAAACTCCTTTGAATAGCCTTTANTGCCCCCACAACAGCCTCGAAACCCCGATTCAGAAAAAAAGCTCCAGTAGGAAGACTGTCTGCTATAATTTATGACTTTAGACCAGTACCCTTTAGCCTGCAACATTTGTATACAGTCCACATTAATAATTAAACTCATTTGACAGATGAAATAGTGCGGTAGAGAAATGGTTTGCTCACAACTACACAGTGCAGCTCCATGGGCCCTGTGAAGTCCTTAAGTGCTCACTATTCAAGGATGGTGACTCCTAGTGGCTCAAGCTCCTTTCACTAGCAGCCCAAAGATGAACTTACTGTAGATCAACTTCCCACAGGCTCAACTGAAGAAAAAAAAAAAAAAGGCAAAAACAAAAACTGGAAATCCTCCAGAGGGCTGCCCTTCACAGTAGAGTTCCACATTATCTTTTTGCCAGGCAGTCTTGATTTCCCAGGTCAAGGCAAAAATGTCCCTGAATACTGGTCAGCAGTTTTCAGTGGAAGAAGCGCTGCCACTCAAACTAAGAACTCTGAGCAGTCAACACATCCAGATGTAGCCCGTACAACTCTGATCATGTATTGGAGATACCTGTGTCCTTCACTTTGTTGNCGCGCTATGAGTCTTTAAATGTCAGCTACAGCTCATTCCTTTTTACTTATTTAAATGAAGAATTTTCAAAATCACTTTTTCCACTTCATTGCTGGCTCCCTTTGGACCAAGGAATAAAAATAGCGATGTCATCAGGAGCCAAGAGCTTTTCTGGAAGGGGAGCGGGGTTGAAAGAGCCCTAACCCTGGCACGGACNGATCTGCTTCAAAGCAGAGCTGATTTCAGCCACTTCGCTTTCTTTCCCTTTTCCCGAACTGGAAGGAAGACGCAATTTGTAAGACAAGCCCTGTCGCGCGCGCCACCGCACTCTGGGCTCGCACTGCGCTCTCCCGGCCCCGCCACCTGTCAGAACAGCGAGGGCGGCTCGAGCCACCCGGGGTTGGGGAGGTGGCGCAAGAGGCTGACCGCGTGGGTGACTGAGGACACTGAGGACGAGGCTGAGTCCCCGCGCGCTAGCCGCAGCCGCCTTTGGGACCCGCGCGCCCCGCCGCGGACTCGGCTTACCTGTTGATCTTGAGCGCGAAGGCGCGGCGCTCGGCGCTCGGCAGCGTGGCCATGGCGCGCGCGCGCGGCTCGACGGCCTCGGGACTCGCGGGGCTGCGGAGGGACNGGACCCGAACGCACAGCCGCTGCAGCACCCGTCGCGTCCGCCGCCAGCCTCATCTGTCAGTCGCGCCGGGAAACTTCCGCATTTTCACCTTGGCGGCGCGGCTCCCGGGGGAGGGCCCTGCACCGCCGCCCACAGCGCCGCCCGGCCTGGCACGCACTGAGCGCTAGGCGAGGGCGTGGACGGCGCGCGGAACCGCGATCCGGATGCTTGGAGTCGTCGGCCGCAGGCGCGCGCTTCCCGCCGCTGACCCCGGGCGGAGAGGAACGCCGGCGGCTGAGCGGGGACCAGGAGCGCTGGCCGGAAACGCCGGCGGCCGGAGCCACTGGGCAATTGGGCAACTGGGGCAGCGCGCCCCGTCCAGGAGCAGCTTGGGGCTCTGGAGGGGTCTCCCGGAGGGTTGACGCCAGTCCTGCGAGACAACAGTTTAAAAACAACAATAACAACAACAAAACCGCAACCCCATAGGACCCCAGTCAATATTTTTCCAGCTGAATGCGCACTATCATTCATGGAGCACTTTATTATAATAGATCCATCCCAGGAATAAATATTATAACCTATGTGACTTTTCTTTCTACAACCTAAGATAAAACTTTTTTTTTCTCTCTCTGAGGAAACACTACACACAGCATTGAGATTCACCCGCATCTCAACTGAGGTCAGTTTCACTGGAGAAACTTGACCAGACCAGCCCTGGCACACAGGCGAAATCTGGAAGAAAAAAAAAATCCCCAAAAGACGAGAATGGAAAAAGCCTGTGCCTATTTCAAGTCATTTCTCTTGGTTCAAGTTGTGCTGTGTGAACACTGTGTGTCTCTACTTGTCAACTTGCCTTCGAAAATGTGAAAGGGTGTATTTTTGGTTCAAAGCTGTAGTGTCTAGATATGGAAGCCACAAACCACATGTGGCTGTTGACCACTTGAATTTTTGGTTAGTATGAAATGAGATNGGTTGGAAAATAAATACACACTGGGTTTCCAAGACAGTACAGAAAAAAATAATGAAAAAATGTCTTAATAATAAATTTTTGTGTTGATTGCATGTTTAAAACGATCCTTTGGAATCTGCTAAATGAAGGAAAAAACATATTATTAAAGGTAATTTCACCTGTTTGTTTTTCCCTGTGCTAAATATGGCTCGAATTGAGAAAGTATAAAAAATACTTAGGCAGCTCACATTTGCTGGCACATTGCATTCTTCCTGGACAGCTCTGGTATAATACAACTTAATTTGTAACCTAATACTAAAATGCTGTGGACCAGATGTTGTCTGTTCTTGGCAGCCTTCTTCCTCTGCTTTTGGATATGTAGGTAGTTGAGTAAATCTTCAGGGCTGGTTAGGTAACTCTCCCCTCCCCCATACCAATGCCTTCAAGCACATAAGACAATGTGCATAATATAAAAATACAGAAATTATCAAAACAGACCNAAAGAAAACATGTCTCTAATAAAAAAAAAATTACAAAGCAAAACCAACTATTACTTGTAACCCAAACCTGTAATCCCAGCTACTCAGAAGGCTGAGGCAAGAGGATCATAAAGTCAAAGCCTGCCTGTGAGACAAAGTGAATGCAAGGCCATCATGGCCAACTTCATAGACCAGTAGTAGTAGTGGAGTACTTGCCTAACATGCTCAAGGGGGGGTTCATTTCCAGTACCAATTCCCCACCCACCCTTAGGTTTTTTGAGACAGGGTTTCTCTGTGTAACAGTCCTGGCTGTCCTGGAACTTGCTTTGTAGACCAGGCTAGCCTTGAACTCACAGACCTCCCGCCTGCCTCTGCCTCCAGAGTGCTGGGATTACAGGTGTGCACCACCATACCCAGCTCTAGTGCCAGTTTTTAAAAAGGCCTTTGTTGAGGGTGTTCCTGCAGATTTTTGCAGCTGGTCTGATTCCCGAGTGTTAGCACCTAGCTTTGATCTGCCTTTTGTGACTGTTACTTTTTGTCTCCTGTATAGTACCTTCTGTTTGAAGTATGTAAATCTTATCGGAGAGTTTCCTAGGGGTGCAAAGCCTATGTAAAACTTGATTGGGGCCAGGCGGTGGTGGCGCATGCCTTTAATCCCAGCACTCGGGAGGCAGAGGCAGGCGGATCTCAGTGAGTTAAAGGCCAGCCTGGGCTACCGAATGAGTTCTAGGAAGGGCGCCAAAGCTACACAGAGAAACCCTATCTCGGGAAAAAAAACAAACAAACAACAACAACAACAACAAAAAACTTGATTGGGTGAGGCAAACTGGGATGTCTCTTAACTGATAATTTGCATTTGGCATTGTCCCTTTGGGGACCTTAGATAAGAGGTTTTTTTCCGGTAGGAATTGACTTGCTAAAGGTATGAATTGGATAACAATAAAAGGGCCCTTTGCTAAGCTACAGTGGGTCAGTCCTCTAGAGCTGATCCCCCTGCAACTGGAAAATGCTAGAATTCATCCTTAGAGTGCCTCTGTATCTTCTTTCCATGGACCCTGTGAACTCACACCAGATAGCACCAAATTTTTAAAAGGCCTTTTTTAAAAAAGCTATTGTTTCTGACTTACAAAGGTCTCCTAAAGATATTTACTAAAATGGAATTTATGGGGAAATATCTGGGTAGAAAAATATTAAAAGGATAATTATATAAATGCATCTTCAATCTGTAAACAATAAATAATCAATTGAGAAGTTTATACCAGAGCCTTTGGTCCACTTACAGATGGACTTGTCTGGGTTTCTATATGTTTATGGCATGAACTTCCATATAAAATCAAAACATACTTGTTTCTACACAAATACAAATGTAATGAGAATATCTCAAATTTTCAGAAGTTTCCATTAAGAAAAACTTGTTTGAGATAATTAAGAGAATATCATGAGATATTATATCTTGCCTCACATTGTACTATGTTCAACTTAGTATTTGATACCTAACCAGGGAGGTTAGACCAGCATCGTTATCCATGTTGGCAATTCATACTTAGAAATAACTCCGAATTTTCTTAACAGTTGCTTAACTCATCAAGAATGTGTTATCTATGAAGTTAGCATAGTCTTATCTGCTCTTGAGCGTCTTCACAGTTCACCAGCAAACTTCAGAAGTAGCCATCCTTCTGAAGAAGACATCCAGAAGCAACTTCCTTCCGCATTCTCACTGCCTCTCTAGTTCTCTATACTTGAGCTTCTCTCTTCATTCCTCTGGGCAGAGCTAACTCTGCAAGGCTTCCCTTCCTCATTGGCAGGCCTCTCTGGGCCTTCCTCTTTATAGCATTGTGTCATTCAATTTTGTTTTTCCTTTTCACAAAAATCTCACTCGACTTCTATGACCAACTAACCATACATCAATTATCTTAAATTTAAATCTTAAAATAAATTTCCCCAAACTTTATTTTTCTTTAAATTGCATCTTGCTGTATTATTTAACAAACAACTAAATAACACCTGAACCAGGCACTGTTTCAACCAAGCACCCTTTACAAATTAACCAGTTAATTAATTCATTCATAACAACCACTAAGTNATGACATTATCTCCACTCTACANCTTGAGGAAACAGAGGATCAGATGGATTGCAGTGACTTGTCCAAGATCACAGAGTACTGAGGGCAGGGNCATTTCCAATCCTAAAGTTCTGCCTATCACCTGGACACTTCCACTTAAAGTGTCCATCTTCAAGCTCCACAAAACTAAAATTCTTTATCTCCCCTACCCAACCGGAAGCTGGTTGCCCCTCTATAATCACTCATTTCTGTTGTTAGCAATACTCTCCTGCATTTCAGGTTTAAACTTTGGAGTTATTTAGTAGGGGAAAGCCATCAGTCCAGGCTGCGGCTTCAGCTTTGAGTTAACTATGATCCCAATGACACCGTCTTTGGATCAGTTCTTTGTCTTGGAAGAACATCACCAGCTTGCTGCTCTCTGAACTACAAGAAGGTGTCAGTTGTGGTGATATATTGTACCCTAATAAAATTTACCTGAAGATCAGAGAGACAAAGGAACCAGCCACTGCCACCTCTTACCTCTAGGACTCCTCAGCCTGAAAGCTTCAGTTCCTGTCTCCTCACACCTTTTATACCTTTCTCCATCCAGCCTTCACTTCCTTCTTAGTACTGGGGTTAAAGGTGTGTGTGCTTCCCAAGCAAAGGCATGAGATCTCAAGTGCTGGGATGAAAGGTGTGTGCCACCACTGCCTGGCTCTGTTTCTCTTGTAGACTGAGTCAATCTCATTCCAGGGTGGCTTTGAACTCACAAAGATCCACATGGATCTCTGCCTCCCAAGTGCTAGGATTAAAGGTGTGTGCCACCACTGCCTGGCATCTATGTTCAATCTAGTGGCTTGTTCTGTTCTCTGATCTTCAGGCAAATTTTATTAGGGTACACAATATNTCACCACAGTCAGTTCTAGCTTTGTCCTCAACTTTACCTTGCAGGTCTAATCACCTGNCAANGGCTGCCATNCATTCTTTATAAAGTGTCACTTCATAAACATACCAGCGTTCTCACTGCTTTCCATCCTGGCCCATGAGTTCATGTCGGGGTAATAAAAAACNAACTCAAAATGGCCTCCCTACTATACTCCTTGCTTATTCTGGTTTAATTGATCTCTGGCACTGGGTTAAGTCCCTGCTAACTACCCTTAGCAGTTGCTCAGCAACCTCTGTGATCAGGTATATCCTTTCCTCAGTGTGTGACAGGTCTGCATCAAAGCAGGGCAGATCTGCAACTCACCCCTATCCCTTAGTCTTCCTGTTCTCTTCATCCTACATTATTACCTCCAGTCTCTCTCTCTCTCTCCATTTTCAGTGTGGGAGACAAGTTTTCATGTCCCACATGAGGGAGAACTTCTTTCAGTTTGCCAGCACTCTTTAATTGGTTAGGAAGCATATCTTACTGTCAATAAACACACCCTAGTAGAATTCAAGATGCATGAGGGTTGGTCTATAGAGAAAACCGAAGCTGTTTTACATCTCCATNCTTCNAAAAAACGATATCTCCATAATCTCCCAAGATTCCCCAGATTGTGCTCAAATGTTACCTTCCATGATACTGCCTGGCTTCCTTTCCAAGCTTGTTCTACTCTGTACCCCATACCTCTCTTGATTACTACATTTACATGTTGAAACGTTAAATGAATTTGAATGAAATGAGAGTCTAGTAAGAGGACAGTATACTTTTCATGGTACAGGGCAGGCAGAGAGGATAAATAGAAGGAGAAATTTGGGAGAAAGAAGGAGCGANAGAAGAAGGATGCCTCCAGGGTCCAGCCCCCGGCTACACAGCAAGCCATGGAGTAAGAAACAAAGAAAGGTATACAGGAATAGAGAAAGATAAAATCCCAGAGGCAAAAGATAGACAGGATAAGTTAAGGAAAGCTGACTAAAAACAAGCCAAGCTAAGGCTGGGCATTCATAATTAAATATAAGCCTCCTTGTGTGATTTATTTGGGATCTGGGTGGCAGGTCCCCCAAAAGAGTAAAAAGCAAACAACAACAAGAGAACACTGACTGTGTTATATATTTTGCTTATTTTTAATTTATCACCCTTCCTGCTGATAGTCCATAAGTTCCACAAGTATAGCAGATGTTTGTATTTGGCTCATGGTTATATCTCCAGTGTCTAGAACAAAGCCTCACACATAGTTGGTACTCAACTAGGTAAGTAGATGCACACATTCACTAACTACTTGTTAAAATAAACCTGAGTAAAAGTGGCCAAGTTCCCATGTCTTTCAGAAGGTAGCAAGATTAGTATGTGTTGTTCTCTTGAGTATTTAATATGCCTTTTGATGAACATTTCCAGCTCCATTTTGTATTTATTTNAAATCAGCTGTTACGGAATTTTACTTTAACTATGTAAAGGTGTGTTACATTTGTTTATGCTGCATTTGTTTAAATATGTAATGTTGTGTCNCATTTGTTTTACCTTGCCTGCCTAAGGCACCTGATTGGTCTAATAAAAAGCTGAACAGTCAATAGCTAGACAATAGAGGGATGGGCGGGACTGGCTAGCATCGAGAATAAGCAGGAGGAAGAACTCAGACTCAAGGAGAAGAGAACAAGAGAGGAGAGAACNAGGAAGCCAGCCAGGCAGCCACCAGCTAGTGAGATTCGAAGGAAGCAGAAAAAGTAGGACACACAGAATGAAAGGTAAAAAGCCCCGAGGCAAAATGTAGATGAATAGAAACATCTACATTTTGTTAAAATAAGTTATAAGAGCTAGTGGGACAAGCATAAGATAAGGCCGAGCATTCATAACTAATAATAAGTCTTTGTGACATGATTTGGGGACTGGCAGTCCAAGAAAGCCTATTACAACCAGCACTATTATATTTTAGTATTTTCAATATAAGATCTGGACTGGATCCAAATGTGGATATTTTTCATTCAGGAACACTACACTCTACTGTAACTAAAAGGATTTTGGATTTATTATCAAATGCATGAATTTTCTCATTGTCTATACTACTATTCCCCAAACACTCTCCTAGTGGTCACCATAGATCAAGCCATGTCCTGGGTGACAGCTGGAACAAAACAATGAACAATACTGTTCTCTGACTTCCTAGAACTCATGGTCTAGGAATGAGACACACACAGAAGGAAAAGGAGGCCTGGGCTCCNTGCAAGGGCACAGGAACCTTCTGCTGTACAAAAGTCTGGGAGAGTGAGGAAGTTCAGGCAGGAAATGACTTATTCTGGAGGGAAGAAGGGAGGCAGAGAGATTGCACCAAACAAGATTGGCTTTGTTGCCCTAGTGATGTGGGAACTGAGACTCAAAGGACGAGTTCAGTGGGTAGAGAAGAGTTATTGAGGCTATCTTAGGCAGAAAGAGCACTATACCACACAAGCACAGAGATAGGAGATACCAAAGTCCTCTCAGAGAAAAAAAAAGTGGAGAAAAATGAAGNCTTGGTGGACAGGGCCTGAGTGCCAATAACAATTGCTTTTGGTATATGCAGGTTTTTCCTGTGGGAGAAATCTCTTTCCACCTGGTAGCCAGGAGATATTTGACAGCCTGAGGTGGGCAATATGCCTCCTAATTCTGGCAACTTTTCTCAATTTGTACACAAATACTGATGCTGATGAAGGGATGCATATTGTTTTGAAAAATAACTTAGGCAATACTCGTGTATGACTTTCCTCATCATGGTGACCATTAACTGACAAGAAGCAGTTTTATGGAGAANGGATTTATGGGGTTCATGGTTTGAGGGTACAATCCATCCTAGAGAAGGTGTGGATGCAGGAGCTGGCTCGTGGGCATGGCAGTAAAATGTGAGACTTCTTGCTCACATCTGGGCAAACCAGGAACCAGAGAAGGGAGGATNTTGGCGCTCATTTTTCCCTTTTCATTTAATCTAGGATGGAAGAGTACTGCCCACATTTCGGGCAGGTTTTCTCCCTCAGTTAACTACCCCTGGATATGCCCAAAGGTGTGCTTCACTAATACTATGGACATTTCTTAATCCAATCAAGTTTATATTCGCAATTAACTGTCACTGCTCCAAAAGTCATATAGAGGGGTTGGAGAGATGGCTTAGTGGTTAAGAACACTGACTACTCTTCTGGAGGATCCGGGTTCAATTCCCAGCACCCACATGGCAGCTCACAACTGTCTGTAACTCCAGGATCTGACACCCTCACACAGACATACCTGTAGGCAAAACATNAATGTACATAAAATAAATATAACTTTAAAAAAATCATATAGAGAGGTGGGATTTATGGGGGGGACCATAAGTCTAAGTATTGGTCCCTTAGTCTAGGTACTTCTGCCTCTCCCTGGAATACCATATAGTCCTATAGCAGTGGTTCTCAACCTTCCTAATGCTGCAACCCTTTAATACAGTTCTTATGTTGTGGTGACCCCCCCCAACCATAAAATTATCTCGTTGCTACGCCATAACTGTAATTTTGCTACCGTTACGAATTGTAATCTAAAAATCTGACATGAAGGATATCTGACACGCAGCCACTACGGGGGGGTCACGACCCACAGGTTGAGAACCACTGCTCTATAGGGTCTCTGTNCACTACTGACTCCCCAGCATCTCCCTGTCTCCCCCCCCGCCCCGAAAAAAAGACTTACTCTCCTATACTTTGGTTAGTTCTCATGTTTGAACGGTTTCTCAGGCACCCTTTAAATCCTTCCACTCCTCCAGTTCCTTCTGTGTCCGCGGAGTGAGCAGCACTGTCCTGTGTTTGGGTGGTTAGGCGGTAGATGTCCATTCCAGGCTGCAGCTGACCTTCTTCTCCTTTGGAAAAACAATCTCCTTCTGGAGACACCCGCCCCCCCAGCAAGTCTACATGGAGAAATAATTGTCCCACTGGTTTGTATTGGTCTGACTTCTTATAGACCTCATGATGTTAAAAGAGAAACTCCTGCCTACCTCTTCGTACCTTCAGGCACATAGCAAAGCGATATCATGCTAGACTATGTCCTTTCTGTCTTCTTCCCCTACTGGGTCTCGCCAGTAGTTTAAGCCAGAGGGTCTGTGAGCATCATGAAGCATCAAATCCACAATTTACTGGAGNCACATGGAAGAGAGTCTTTCCTATTCCATTGAGAAGGACATAGAAAATGGTGCAATTCTGCAGTTGTGGTGGCTATCAATGGCTGTCAGGTCATCTGCCTCCACCAAGAAGAACTGCCCAAGGTGGAAGGAAAGCAGANCTACCAAGTGAAGAGGAGGAGACAAATTCCCCACCAAGTCCTCTGGCCATACTTGGATATTCAGTCATGTGAGCAAATAATAAAATTATTATCAGTTGAGTAGGCCTGTGTACCAAGAAAGAATAATATTATTTCAATTAATTCTGGACTTGANAAAAATGAAATAGGCTTGACATTATCTCCTTAAAGAGGAGGAAGCTGAGGCATAGACTAAGCAACTATATAGCCAATAATTGGTTGTAACAGAACTGAAGTGTGGGAAGTTTGGTTCTAAAAGCCATCCTAGTGACAATCACACTGTGCTGCCTTCTGAAATGGAGCACAAGAAAGAAAATAAAGAAAATTTTCTCACAAGCCTGTTAGCTTACTCTTTCCCATTGCATATTTAGTAAGTTTCTGTTAATTATATACATAATGATTTATGAAAATATGCTTTTGCTTATTGGGGAGGCAGGATAACGTGGTTGTTTCATTTGAATTCTGACATCAAACTACCTGGACTCACATCCCTAGTCTTTCACTTCTAGCTATGTTAGTTTGCTTTGCATTGCTATAACAAAACACCAGAGGTGTAGGACTTAAAAAGAGGAAAAATATTTTGACACCATTTCAGTACACAGTGGATGACTCCACTGCTTTGGGGCCTGTGGCAGAGCAGGACATCATGGTAGAGAGCATATGGAGAGCAAAGTTGCTCATTCCAGTTGTCAGGAAGGAGGTCCGTGGGGGGTGGGAAGGTCGGGGCAATGGTGGTGGTGAAGGGGGCCATGAGTGAGGGGAAAGAGAGAGAAAGATATTATCTATAGTTTCTTCAAGGGTATGCTTCCAGTGACATTGCTTTTTCTTACCTTGAAGATTTCACCAGCAGGGAAACAAGCCTCTAACACAGGAGTTTTAGGGTGACCGTTCAGATCCAAACTGTGTGACTTTTGGAACATTACATAATCTCTCTGGAATTCAGCTTCCTCGTCTCAAAAAACGGTTAATAGCACATAGTATCTTTTCCACAAAAATTGTTATAAAGATTGNATATTGTGGTGTCCTGTGGGCAAGGGACATGATATTATTTCCACTATTATCATTATTTGTGTCTATCAGTAATGTATATATAGCAACAAGACAAAAAAATCTAACTGAAAGACAGAAAAAGACAGTCTAGAACCAGATAAACCACNCAGCAGTGCCATCAAAAGCCGGGGTTCTTTCGGACTGGCAGCATCATCTTCANGCTTTTTGTGGTTCTTGGTACACTGGCCTTGAGGTCATCGTTCTTGCAACCTCATGACTATGAAGTAGTGCCTGGGACTCTGAGCAGCTATGTCAGCAAGGACGGAAGTCCGGAAGTCCGAGACTTTCTCCAGGAAGAGGCTCCATCTTTCTCGAAGTGCCCTGGGAAACCCGTCGGGAATGCTCACTGGCCTGAAGTGGGTCAGATGCCCCTCTGCAGCTGCTGCAAAGGTGTCTGCCCTGGAGGAGAAGATAACCGTGGTTAGCTCAGAACTACNGATTCCTTGGAGCTGACAGAANAAGAGGAAAGAGGAGAGAACAGGGGTGTGGGCCGTGAACAATGGCTGCNGTCTCCGTTTTACTGAAAACCCTTCTCAGTAAAAGAGATGAGCCACAAAGCGGAGCGCACGTTGCTGTGAGCGTCTTATGCTCTCTAAACGTGATTTCTATGGCTTTTATTATTATCTGCTCTGTATGTGTCTTTAAAGCCCTATCAACAATCTTTCATGTGTTTATTATTATTTCCTCATAAACAGATTCCAGAAGTAGAATTTAATTAGGCCAAAAGTTGTAAACTCCTGCCAAACGTGCCTTAATCTAATCATGAGGAAACAGACAAATTTAAATTGAGGAACATTCATTGCTTATCTTCTTGGGGGAAAAAAAANTATCATTTTCATGAGACACAGAGGAGAGATGAGGAANTGNTACCAATTAAAGATCACAGGCTAAATGAATGCATCAGGGATCCTGGAATGGTCACTGGGTTAGAAAAACCTGCTAAAAAGAAAATTATTGAGACATTCAGCACAATCTACACATGAAGAAGTGAATCTGGGTTTGATAGTGATGCCATACCAAAGTTATATTTTCTGAATAAGATGCTCATGCATAGTTATATAAAAGAATATTCTTAGGCAATTCTGAGTTAATCAGGGTACCAGGAGCATTGTACAAGGATGCAATGATTCTATGGCTTACTGTCAGATGGTCTTCAGTGACATTAATAACATTAAATAAAATGTAAAATAAAAATTAGAGAATGTAAGTGAAAAGTAAACAGAGTTTGATTCTGTGTGTGTTTTCAAAATANAAAGTTTAAGACGACATTATCAACATAATTTTGGCTTTTGTTGGTTTGTGTCAATTTGTAAGCAATGTTATAAACAATTTTATCCTGGTGTATTAACATGGAGTATTGTCTCTTTCAACTGTTTGCTACTTTAGTAGGCTAAAAGTATTTTATTTTTTTAAATTTTTTTATTTTTTGGTTTTTTGAAACAGGGTTTCTCCAGTTTCAGCCTGGTGGCTAAAAGTATTTTAATTGACAAAAAAAAAATACATTTTTATGTGTGTATTAGGTGAACTGCATATTTTTTATGTTCACTGCATAGTTGTAATTTTCAAATCATTGACTAATTAATTTCCTTTTTATTAAGTCTTTAAGTTAGCATACAAAGTGATGGGTTTTATTATTGCATTTTATGCATATAAGCCATTATCCATTTTTTTCTTATTCATCTGTCTCATAGTTGTATTTTTTATTGAGTAATTCAGCATGTCTATTAGGTTCTTGTGTTCTTTTTTATTTATGTTCATTTTTAAATTTTAAGTTACTAGTCTGGGGTATCTGTGGTCTCCTTAAATACATTGNGCTGTTCAAAGGACAGAAATGAGGTAGATTGACAGAATCTTTAGAACTTTTATTGACCTGATGTCTGTCAATGTTAAGGCAAACTTTTTGTGAACTGTTGAAGTGCTTTTTCCCATTTCAGTATTAGCCAATTTCCTTCCTGTCTATGTCCCCACAACTCAGGCCTCTGCTTGTCACTGCAGCAATTCAAGCATTATGAAAAAAATGCCCGGATATCTCTAGAAGAAGGAAAGGCAAGATACGTGGTAGTCTCTGCCAGACTAGCTTCNCTCAGTGCCTCCTGGTCCTTGCTCNCAATGCCCAGGCAGAACACCGGTTGTTGTCATACTANGGANCAATTAACTGTGGGGCCCCTNTGACTCTCGATGCAACAGTATTGCTGCTGAGTAAGAGAGGAACTTTGGATGCTGAATACAGGAGACATGACTGTGGTCCCATCCCATCATCACTACAAGAAACAAGTTCTCAAACATTTTTGGAGTCCAGAATATCTGGAGAGGTAATTACAAACACACAGGTCCAGACTCAATCAAGTCGAATAAGGCATAGCTCTCCTCACGTCGTCCAAGTTTCCTGAGTGGTTCTGTTAGGTACCAAAGTTTGAGAACCATCATTTTCAATGGTTGAGCTGTCAACTACATTGAAAGTGTATCAAACGATCTGATTAAAAACTTCTCTGTAACTTGTTAGGCCATGTTCGGTGGCTGTCTCTTATACACATCTAGATGTGTATAAGAGACAGGAGCAAGGAGGTGCAGGGGACTTAGGGGAATGGAGGGTGGGGAAACTGTGGTCGGGATGTAATGTATGGGAAAAGAATAAAAGAAAAAAATTTCTATCAGAGCAAACGAAGTGGCTCCACGGGTAAAAGCACTTTTAGCACAAGCTTAGAAACCTGAGTTTGATCCTCTGAACCCACATAAAGGTGGAAGGAGAGAACCACAAAATCCACAAAGCTGTCCCCTGAACTAACTCCACGTGTGTGCCTAAGAAGTGACTGAGGTGATGCCATCTTGTCCTGACTCCATTTGTGTCTGCTCAGGCGCTTTTCAGCCCCTAACCCCATGAACAATCATGTCCACCTTGACAGCACATTCAAAACCTTGAACATGGCCCAAATTCGTAACCAAAATACCTGCTGAATGTATAGCCAAAACTCATGTTCCTAGGTTCCTCTGACCTATACCTGACAATGAATGATGTCATTGTGATTTTTTTTTTCCTTTAAAAAACACTCTGACCCCGAGCTTCGGGGTCAAGAGTCTTTCTGAGGCTCTAGCCTACCCTTGGTCACTGGCTATAAAGGACTCTAATTTGACCTATGTGTGTGGTCATCTGCAACTTTCTCACCTGGNCTACAGGTGAGACATCCACGTGCACATTATTCACAGATACATTCAATAATAATATATCTTTTTAAAAGGCATAGGTTCAAATCCACCCTTTAAAGATGTCATTATTTAAAGTCTGGTTGATTTTTTTTTCCTTAACAGAGTGGAGAGGAGTAATTCTTAGAAGTAGTGGGCAAAATAGATAATCTGAGAGGTGAGGTNGCCAAAAGGGGTATTAGAACTCAAAAAGAGAGAGATCTAAGAGGGTCTTTGGGCTGGCCTGGGCGGGCAACTGAGAGCTCAGGATCCCAAATACTTCTTTCTAGAATTTGATTACTGTTTAAAAACAAAC
>LZPO01027424.1:378295-392954 GCA_001675575.1 Neotoma lepida | reverse complement strand
GGGAGGCAGATCTCTGTGAGTTCGAGGCCAACCTGGTCTACAGAGCAAGTTCCAGGACAGGCTCCAAAACTACACAGAGAAACCCTGTCTGGAAAAAACAACAACAACAAAATATTAATTACAAACTGTTTGGTCTGTGGCTCAGGCTTATTGCTAGCTAGCTATTACATCTTAAATTAACCCATTTCTATTAATTTATATATCCCCACATGTCTTGTGGCTTTACCTGTGTTNCATTACATCTAGTTCCCCTGGTGGCTCTAAGCATCTGTCTGAACTCTGCCTTTCTTCTCCCTGTATCTCTCTTGGATTTCCCACCTGGCTATATCCTGTGTTGCCATAGGCCCAAACAGCTTCTTTATTAACCCATAGTAGCAACACATATTCACAGCATACAGAAAGACCGTCCCACAGCAACCAGGGGTCATGGAACATACTNGAAGAGACAAGAGAAAGATTATAAGAGCCAGAAGACTGGCAGGACTGCTATGCAATAGTGTCTTTTGGACATNACAGGGACGTTACACCCATGAACTCTCAACAATATGGTTACCCAAACAGGACCATGCCATCCAACATTCCAGAATGGATCAGGGAAGGGCACATAAGGCCCCACCCAGGTGAAGAGCTATAGGCAGCCAGTAGCTCGGTGGCTGCTGGGAGAGAGGGTCAGTTTTCTTTAGGAACAACCTGCCTCCTGATAGGTTGTCCATTCTCTAGTGGTTAACCCTCTGCCAAGAATATATATAAGCGACACTAACTGGACTCATTCAAATGTGTGTGTGTGTGTGTGTGTGTGTGTGTGTGTGTAATTACAGAAAAAAAGGAGGACATGGATTTGAGAGTTGGTTATAAGGGAGGACATGGAAGTGAAGGATGCACTCATGTATGAAACGTGAAAAATAAAACCTGTGGGATCTGAGTCAGAAATTTCTTAGTAAAAATTCTGCACATAGTGATCCAGTTTTGGAAATGATACCTTAAAATTTGGTTATTCTGGTACAACTTACATTTCAGTACCCCCTCCCCCACCACTGCATAGCTTTAGGTGTTCTATCAGGAAGCCACATTTAGGGACGTCACTGTTGGCACATTCTAGCCATTATATTCAGAGCCTCTGAGAAGAGGAGCAGATAATTGGAAAATGACAGACAGTGCATGCTATATTTATGGATATAAATGCTATGTTCTATAGTCCATATTTAATTCTATTATTTATGAGTAAAGTTTGTTCAGTGTGTAACATACATAGAAGTCTGCAGAAATAAATGAACAACATACCTGTATCATGNAGATCTAGAGCAAGGAAGAGAGCATCGGCAGCTACAAGCAGCTGCATCACAGCTCTTCTTGGTTGTTTCCCCAGAATGAACANCCCANCCATCAACACCATAAGCCACTCTTGCCTTTGAAGTTGAGGTGAAACCCTTTGTGTCCAGCATGTTTCTTAAGTTTATTCGTAATGTTGCTTCTATGAGGAGACCAACTGTTCTCATTTCTGCGCAGCCATCTCGTGAATACCTCCAGACAACTAATATTTAATTAGTGACTGTGTTTCTCCAAGGTAGCTTAAAGTCTAGCTGCAGGACCCCTAGACCTGCAGGACCCCCAGACCTGCAGGACCCCTAAACCTTCCCTAATTCAGACCAGCATCCATAGGGAGATGCTCAAGGCTCTCTAAAGACATACGGTGATTGTCAGAACCAGGCAATTGAACTTTCTACACACAAATCAATACTATGTATGTACAAAGGTAGGCTGTTTTAAGGAGTTACTTTTCCTCATTCTTTATGTTTCATCCCATCACTTTTTGGTTTAAATGGAGTTACTTTTCCTCATTCTTTATCCCATACTTTTTGGTTTAAATTTGGCTGGCTTAGAGTTTTAGAATGTTTGAGCTGGAAAAAACTGTGTTGCTGAGAAACATTCTGCCTAAATTCTGATAACTTGGATGACTTTCCATTTCCTTGGGAGTTATGATAANAACTTTAATCACTTCGATCCCAGAATATTCCAACCAACCTATTTATAGTAACAACCAGAAATCTGAAATTCATTTCTGAATATTTCTTTCATTGTATTTATGTACTTCAGTGTATTTGTTGCATTTATAACTATGTAGTAGGGTTTTTCTGTTAACATGAAAGGTTTCAAAGCATAGTTTATCATCTGAGGAAAAGATAGCCTTATAAGTTTTATTTAGATAAAAATTCACATCTTAAAGTTGCACAGAGAAAATTAATATTTTCAAACTTGTCAGCATTTACTTCTTGGATTAGTGTCCACGGAGTGATTTAAAATGTTCAAACTGGATATGGTACCTCACACCTATAATCCCAACAGCCAATAGGTACAGGTCAGACTGGCTATAATGTGCAGTCAAAGACATTCTGAGCTATATGGCTAGACCCAGTCTCTCAAAGGCTAAATATATAACTCAAAAGTCTAGCATGGCTCTGGGTTTGATCCCCTGTATTTAAAAAAAAGTATGGTAAAATATTAGCAATGATCTGAATAATAAATGAAAGGCATCATGGACTTTTATAACATCCTACTCAACAAATGCCTAAAATCATAACATTAATTCAGTCAGAGGTTTATGTGAAGCCCAGTTTGTACATTTATTTATACTAGGCAATAGGCACCTGGAATCACATGAAGACTAACAATATTCACACCATGTTCAGAAATCTATAATCTGGTATAATAGGGGATAGATACACCAACAAATAATTTTATTTTTTTTTACACTCATTTATTTGAATGAGTGAGTGTGTGTGTGAGAGTGTGTGTGTGTGCATGTGCGTGTGTGTAGCATCTGCCCATGCTACTTGGCATATAGAAATATCAGAGGACAGTTTGCCAGAGTCGGGTCTTTTTCTTCCGCTGTGTGGCTTCTGGAGAGTCAAACTCAGGNATGGTGTCAAGTGCCTTTACCTACTGAGCCATCTCAACCATCCCCAACAAGTAATCTTTACAAAAAGTGATTAGTAATTATTGCTTTGCTAGAATAAAGGCCTTTTCCTTCCTTCCTTCCTCCCTCATTCCTTTCCTTCCTTCCTCCCTCATTCCTTTCCTTCCTTCCTTTTTTCCCCTCCCTGAGATGGGGGTCTCATGTATCCAGCCTGGCTTTAAAGTCACTATGTAGTTGTTGGGGTCCAGCCCTGACCTGTCGAAGGGTCCTTGAAGCAGGGAGTGAGGAACTGAGAAATGCTAGATAAGAAAAAAATATAGATGCAGATAAAGAAAAAGAGACACAGGATAGCTTTGGGAGGGCCCTGGGTTCCTCGAGTTTATTCCTAATGGGCATTTTATACACTAGCAGGGGAAGAGGCAAGAGACCTCCCCCTTTCAAGATCAAGGTACAAAGTAAAAACAAGTGTAGACCCTTCCTTAATTTTCAAAACACCTGGTAACCATGCCCCATGGCAAAGCATTTTGTGATTAGGCTTTGAAGCATAAGACACCTGGTTACCATGCCTTTGGCCAAAACATTCCATTACACAGCCTTGGAGAGCAACATGAACTCTGACTCTCTGACCTTGAGTCAAAATAGAAACAAACCACAAGTTGGAATTTTTGTGGACTCCCACACATAGCTGAGAACCTTGAGCCTATAGGCCTCTTGCCTCCACCTTCCAAGTGCTGGGATTACAGGGGTATGCTACCACACCTAGTTTGTACGGGTGAACCTGGGGATTCAACCCAGGGCCAAACAGGTGACACAGATACTCTAGTAACTGTGCAACTAAAGAGGGTTCTTTATGTGCCTTATGAGCACATGTATGGTACCAAATTGATGCCCAAGAGGTCATAGAATCTCTCCCCAAAATGTGATGTTTAAGGTGGGCAGAAAATGGAGGTAGGCCAGGAATTTGCAGAAACTGAAACAACCGAAGACTGTTCGTTGATACAGGACATACAGTGTAGGGAGCTGTACTGGAGGAGGAGGAAAGGACAATTAAATGAGCTGGGTCATAGAAATGAATATTCAAAAGCCCTGGCAAGAGTTAATCATTAAGATNATACCCTGAATAGGTATAATCTTAGCATTTGAGAAGCTGAGGCAGGAGGATCTTCNTGACTTCAAGGACAGTCTGAGCTACTGGTGAGTCCCAAGCCATTACACTTACAGAGCAAAACTGTTTCAAGACACAAAAGAACAAACCAGCATGGTGGGATAAGGGGCTTGGGAATCAGCCATTTTGGATTTGGATTAAAACTCTATCTTCCGCACTGAGAGGCAGTAAAATTGCACAAACTCTTTGTCTTTTGATAAGTTTTTTAGACCAATAGGCCTCTCCGCCGACAGAGCAATCCAAATCAGCCCAAATCAGACTGAATTAGAAAAAGCCCCAGTTTGATGGGTAAAGCATTCCTGGGTGATTCTCCAGCCCCCCAGAGAGGAGACTGGACAAGAGACCGGAAAACCACGTGTCTGTTTTCTGGGATGCAGCTTATATACCCTGTGGGAGTGGTCTTAAGCCTCTTTGGGGGAGGAGCTGTGTTTGGTGGGCTTTGAAGGGGCGTGTTTAGGGAAAGAGTTGGGGAGGGGAGTTGAGATGAATCTTCCACCAGAACATTCCAGACTCTTTGGGTATAGGATGCCAGGATGCCAGGGGCTGAGGTGGAGCTCCCACCAAACATCTTTTCAGAGCCTCAGTGCTCCTCATCCTAAAATATAGAAAAAGATGGATACTCTCAGGCTGAAGGGAGGATTAAATAGGCTGATACATATAGCATTGCCTAGCTTGTGTCCACCACACACTGAGAACTAAAAACTCAGTCTGTTATTGTTACAAAGCGGCAGTTGTAACCTTGAACTACAGTCTATGACTAAGGTCAGAGGGTAGGATATTTTACAGGATCTCTTTGGTTGTAGTTATAGCTACTGCTAGTTTCCTTTTCTGTCCGCAAGTGAGCTAGAAAAGTGAGAAAGTATGAGTCAAAGGTATAACTTCTTCTGTTCCATGGACACAGTTGTTGACTAGATATGTTAAGAGTAGAGACGTCCTGTGGCAAAACTGTAAACCAGGCCTGTTCATCTTTACCTTCCTGAGCCAGCTTTTAGTTGAATTGCACCAATGCAAATGGGACTTCTAAATAGATGAAATCAGTTAAATACATGCATGTGCTCTGGTTCTTTGCTGAGACCTAGTGAAAATGACAGTAAAGGAGATGTTTCTGAAGGCAAAACCCACCAGGAAGATGACGTAAGAAGACAAAAAGAATGTGATTTGGAATTGAGAGGCCACATAGATAAAGAGGTAACTTATTTAGTTGACCTGAGAAAAATGGCCACTAGACATGTCTTGGTGAAAAATGGGAATTACCTGGTATATGAATTTTCCTTGGGAGATGTTGAAAGCAAAAGGGCATAAAGGGCCAGTTTATGTTTTGACCACGTAGCACTAATATGGGTATCTGTATGAGTCAGCTAACACTGGACATGGGGGCNTTATGAATCAGCACAAAATGGCTGACACCAGATGTCTGCGGACTCCCAAAATAAACAGTGATGTGATCTGTTACATAACTACTTTTGGCAGAGTGCCACTTTTGTGTGATTCTGTATAAATAAGGCCTTGGGTCAGAGTTCTTAGCTTTTTGCCTTCACCAGCCTGCNTGTGTGTGTCTGTAGGCCTGTGTGCCCACTGCCATGTGTTCTCTTTACCCTCCCAGTCCTTCCTAACTCAGCCATCTTCCTCCTTTCCTGGCATCGGACCATGAACCTCACAGGTGTCAACAAACTTCTGTCTACCAGAGATGGAGCACCAATGACCGACCAGAGAAATGATTCCACCCAAGTCTACCTTAGTAAACCAGGGAATTTGTTGAGGTTCCAGGATTACGTGTGAGGGTCATTTACTGGAGCAGCAACTCAAAGGCAGCTACATCCTGTCATGAATGATGGCTCACAAAGCCATCTCGGGAGGTCTGTACCCAACTTGCAGGCAACTGGGCTCTCAGGAGTTCTTTCCCTAGTGGTTGGTACTGCTTATGTAACAGGGATGGGGATGGGGTGTGGAGTGTGATCCTTCTTAAGTTTCAGCAGCTTCCGAGTTTACTTTATGAGCCTTATACATTTTCTTTACTTCCTGAGTCTTAAAGAGTCTCTCTTCTGCCTCCAAGAGGGACACTATTTCAATTTGGTGGCAATAGCTACTCAGTATCTGGTTGCTTCAGAGGCCTTCT
This sequence comes from Neotoma lepida, assembly GCA_001675575.1. Classification (NCBI taxonomy): domain Eukaryota; kingdom Metazoa; phylum Chordata; class Mammalia; order Rodentia; family Cricetidae; genus Neotoma; species Neotoma lepida. The sequence goes on along the minus strand of LZPO01027424.1, from coordinate 386,759 downwards.
TTCATGCTTTTGGCAGTGGGGAGAAAGCTGAGGTGAAGAACAGGAATGAATTGGAAATCTGTTTGAGAAGTGGTTCTTCAGTTCCACTCAATCCCAGAACTAACTTAACTGGGTCTGGATAAGGTATATGGCCTCTTTCTGGAGGAACACTTGGCAAATGTGAACATGGGGTTCAGGTCCATAAATGATGAGAATTCTGGGAACATTCATGTTTATAACACAATAAAATCCCAAGTCTTTCACCTTCATTTTAATCCATGATCCTGGAGTTTAATCCATGATCCTGGAGATCAGAAAATCCATCTGTGATATCTGACCACTTGCAGAAGAAAGACATGGAGACGCAGCTGCCAACATTGCCCGGGACAGGGGTGGGGGGGTGCTTTGGTTTATTGTGAAGCCGTTCTTCTTGGCTTGTGGCTGTTGGCTCACTGTGTCCTCATAGTCTTCCATTGGCCAATGCCACTGTGTCTTCATCTCCTTTTCCTATCAGGCCACTAATACTGATTAATGCCTGCCTATATGACCTCCTGCTACTCCATTTCCTTCTTTAATGGCCTCTGAGGAACTTGTGAACTTGGAGGTAATCCAATCCAGCTAGTGAAGTGTAGGAAAAAGTGAAAATCCTGTAAGAATCTGGGGTAGGTTTGAAAATAGTCAAAATGCTTAGTGCTTTTAAGGGATCAAAGATCATGTCTTTGTGCTAGTTAGTTTTTGTTGACTTGGCATAAAGTAGGGTCCCCTGGGAAAAGGGAACCTCAGTTGAAAAGATGCCTCCATCAGATGGCCTGTAGGCAAGTCTGCAGGGGGCATTTCCTTGATTAATGATTGATGTGAGAGGAACTAGCTCATTGTGGGCAGTGTCACCTCTGGGTAGGTGGTCCTGGGTTGTATAAGAAAGCAATCTAGGCAAGCCATGAAGACTAGGCTGGTAAACACCATTCCTCTATGCCCTGTGCTTCAGTTCCTACCCTGAATTCCTACCCAGACTTCCCTCAGTGATGGAGTATGACCTGAGTTGTAAGCTGAAATAAACCCTTTCCTCCCCAAGTTGCTTTTGGTCGTTGTCTTTATCACAGTGATAGAAAGAAAAGTAGGACAATCTTTGACTTCAAAAATGCAGAAAAGATGCTGTGATGAACAAGGGTAAAAGTCAAACAAGAGAATGATGAGAAAAGTCATATGAATAAGACAGAAAGCAGATTAGTGGTTACCCAGGGCCTGAAATGGAGAGCAGACTGATGGTAAAGAGAAACAAAAGAACTTTAAAATTTTATTATTAGTGTGTGTGTGTGTGTGTGTGTGTGTGTGTGTGTGTGGTGGGGGTGGGCATGTGCCACAAAGTATATGTGGCAGTCAGAGGACAACTTTGTGTAATTGGTTCTCTCCTTCCATCTTTATGTGGGTTCTGGGGATTGAACTCATGTCGTAAGGCTTGCACATCCAGCTCCTTTACCTGCTGTGCCATATTGCCAGTCCCAAAGAAATTTTTGGTATAATGAAAGTGTTCTAAAACTAGATTGTGGTGATTTTTGCACAGATGTATGCATTTAAAATTCATTGAGTTGTACAGTTATAATGTATATTATGCAAATCATGCATTAAGCAAAACTGTATTTTAAGAAACAAGAATGGATTATAAATTAGCTCACTGAAATATGATTAAAATAAAACAACAACAACAACAACAACAACAACAGAAGAGGTATCAGGGGGTATGGTGGTACACACCAGTAATTCATTCAAAGCGGAGGCAAGAGACCTGTGAGAATGAAACCATCCTGGGCTGCATAGTGAGTGCAAGGTCATCTTGGGCTACACTAGGGAGGGACTATCACAATCAGACAGACAAACAAGCTAACCAACAAATAAGCAAAACAAAAACTCGGAAGAGGCTTGGGACATTCTCAGTGGGAGAGCACTTGCCTAGCATGCATAAGATCCTCAGTTCAATAGCCAGTACTGAAAAGGAAGTGAGTGGGGAAGGGAGGCAAGGTATTTGCATAGTTCTAAAGTATCTCAGCACTAGGTACTCATTAACCACAGTGGGAAAACAGTAACTTTATGGCGGAGAATGCTGGCAGGCACTTTAACCACGGGAGCCATGTCAGCAGGGGCAGTTAGGGATATGTGGACATTGGGTTCTTTCTAAGGTGATGTATGGAGAGGTGGTCAACATTAACTTGTAAGCATCCTTGCCAGCAATGTGTAATCTGAATTTAAGCATGAGAAAAGTAGTACAAACCAAAGTTGAGACATGATTACAGAATAACTCATCAATATGAAAATAACTCACCAAGTCATGAAAATTAAAGTTATGAAAGACAGACTCAACTGAGCAAATAAGACAACAGCGTGCAACATGGCTTTGTGGTTGGTTCCTGCTCCAGAAATCCCAGAAAGAAGACTTTATTTTACCTTATTTATTTATTGGGTTTTTGTTTTTTACTTTTATTTTTGTTTTTGTTTTTTAGATAGGGTTTCACTATATAGCCTTGGCTAGCCTGGAACTCTATGTAGGCCAGGCTGGTCTCGAACTTGTGACAACCTGCTTCTGCCCACTCCTCACCACAGTACTTGGAAGTCAGGAATGTAACATTGAACCCAGACACAAATAGGACTTTCCCAAGACAAATGGCAAAGTTTAATATGGTCTACAAAGTAATTACTGGTAACTTACCAAGGTTAATCTTCAGTCTTTTGTAACAATACAGCAAATGTAAGATATTAGCACTGCGGGGAGCAAGAAGAAGGGCATGTGAGCATCTCCTTAAAGCAATTGTAACTTTTGTAAGCTCAAAGTTTCAAAGTGCAAAGTCAAAATATAAAGGCAAGTTTCATTTTCAGCTGGATAAATGGCAGTGGTTTGAGGGTGAGATATAAAGGTGAAGACCAAAGTTCTACCCATTGCTCTGAGAGCAACAGCTTACAGAATACCAAGTAATGAATTCACTTATTGCTNTATCAACCATTGTTTCTCTTCCTTTCTTCTTCCAAATGGAACCACTGAGTGTACTATGCTGCATTTTTCTTTTTATGCTTAAAGATGTATTTTACTTAATCTAGTGTTTACAAAGTACTAATTAATAACCTATATAAGATATTTTATAACAATTTGTTCTAAATAGTAATTTATTTGTTATTAATATTGATACTCCAGGGTTTTTATGATTACACTCAAAAGATAGATCTCCATCCACTTTTTTTGTAACAATATTCATGAATTTTAGTATATACATTGGTAATTTTTTTATGTATAATTACATGACTGCTGGCAAATGCATGCATCCAGCAAACAATACAATCAAGAAGTATATAATTCTGTCAGTCCCTAAATTCTTCANTGCCCTCCCTCACTTTAGCACATTCTGACCATGTAAAATAATGGCTTCATCTTGACATTTTCACACATGCTATACTGTATTTTGGTCATATCCACACACACCCCATTTGTACCCTTATGCCCATCCTCCCTCCATAGTCTCCCTTATTCCCTTGTCCCTTGAACTTTCATGTCCTTTTGGATTTTTTCTGACTCCACATATATGACACTTGTCTTCTAGAGTCTGGCTTATTTTGCTTAGCATGACAATCTCCAGATCCATCCATTGTCCTGCCAATGACAATTCGTTTTAATGTCTAAATAAAACTCCACTGTGTATAGGTGCTGCATTTAAAAGTCATTTTAGCTGCTGGTGGGCACCTAGGTTGATTCCGTTACTTGGCTTCTGTAAATTATGCCACAATAAACTCAGATGTACACATTTCTTTGTTGCATGATTCTAATTGATCTCTAAATTTGCATCTTAAATGCACATACTGGAAAGACAGAGTCCTTCACCCAAGAACGTTTGAGCAAAGCATAATGCTAGTGTAAATCCCTCTCAGAGAAGGTGGGTGAGTGTGTACATTCTGGAGGCCTCAAACAGACCACAAACAAAGAGCACTAGCCAGATGGGGCCAAGGTCCAGGTGGGTGCTCCAAATCTACTGATAGGTTAATTGCAATCATACTCTGTTTCTGTTATGATATATTAAATTGTCTCCTTAACAATGTTTACTGAGAAGGAAGAAGCCAACTGCTCACTTTGGAGTCTTTGTTTAATCTCCGGGTAAGAGAGCCTTTCACTTTAAATCATGGAATGACCATAAAACTACAAAAAGTATATTGAGGAAATTAGACTTGGTTAGTCTATAGAGTATGGATGCTATAGGAAATTAAGTTTGTGTTTAAGGTGTAGATGGACGTTTCACATCTTACAGTGTGGGTTCTTTTTTTATTCAGAATGGTTAAAGGTTGAAGCTCAGTGGGAGTGTGTATTAACAGTCATGAAGCACTGAGTTCAACCCCCATGTCCCCAAAACAATCAGATATTTCATCCAAGATCTTTTTGCCCATTTTTTCCCTTAGAGGCTGCTAAAAATAGAGTTGGTCCTAGCAACTTCTGTAATACAATTAGCCTTACTCTCATGTAAGCCAAATTATTTAGCTATTTCTCTGTAATGGAATAGTTTCATATGCTTCTAACATTTTGTCCTTAAGACCATGCTTAGAATGTTATAAATATTTGCGTACATGTGTCTGTAGGACAAATTCCTATCATAGCATTTCTAGCTCAAGGGTATATGCAATTAATATTTAAAATTTTTTTCTTTCACAAGAGTTGTTGATGTATATTTATTTTAAACAATCTTGCTGGGCAGTGGTGGCACATGCCTTTAATCCCAGCACTCTGGAGGCAGAGGCAGGCAGATCTCTGTGAGTTCGAGGCCAGCCCGGGCTACCGAGTGAGTTCCAGGAAAGGTGCAAAGCTACACAGAGAAACCCTGTCTCGGAAAACAAAAAAACAAAAAAACAAAAAACAAACAAAAAAACCAATCTTATGTCCTTTTGTAAGCAGTAGTACAATAAAAATGTAGCTTTTTCTTTTTAAAAATGGTGACATTTTCCCTGTTATCTGATCAACCTCTCCGAGGTAGCCATGATATTACAAGGATGCACATCCTCCCAAATATACTGCATCTGCCAGGTAGAGTTGCAATTGAGTTATTAAACTTTATTTAATGAGACGTTCCGATAACTAAAATAACAAGCTAGAGTAGAAACAAAGTTCATTGTCAAATATATACAGCTGCAGCAGATACTTTCTTATACTTACTGTTTAACTTCTTTTTTTCTTCGAGACAGAGTTTCTCTGTGTAGCCCTGGCTGTCCTGGAACTCACTCTGTAGACCAGGCTGGCCTCAAACTTACAGAGATCCACCTACCTTTGCCNCCCGAGTGCTGGGATTAAAGGTGTGCACCACCATGTCNAGCTCTGTTTAATATTTTGAGATATTTCCCTATATAAAGTCTGGGNTGGCCATAAACTTGTGATCCTCCTGCCTCAGCCTCCAATGTGTCGGATTTTTAGGTTTGTACCACCCTGCCTGGTCTCTTTCTTTTCTTCAGACAGTACTGATTTTTCCCTTGGATGCGTGTTTTAGAGAGATGCCTAATCAATCTTATATATAATAAAAATAATGTCTTGATTATGAAATGAAGTGGTTAAAAATAAATGTATATATAAATATAATAATGAAATTTAAATGAGGTGAGCCTCATTTTTAAAATATAATGTTTTCATTCATGAGAATTTCATACAATTATTTTGGTCATATTCACCCAATTTCTACCTCTAACTCCTTCCAAATCCACCCTTACCTCCCTACCTCCCCAACTTCTTATCTTCTTTTTATTATTTTTTTCTTTTTTAGGTAACCAATTTGAGCCATATACCCCTGGTCATGGGGTCATCCATTGGAGCATGGTTGACCTACGCAGCCACACTCTTAAAGAAAACTGAGTCTCCCTCCTCCAGAAGTCTGTCCATGCACTGTCTATAGCTCCTCATGAGCTCCTTCCCCCTCCGTGCTAGAACTTTCAATGACTCTACCTTCTGCGGGTCATGTGCTGGCAAACATAGCTTCCATGAGTTCATGAGTGCAGTGGTCCTGTAATGTCCAGGACTCTAGTTCTCCCTGACTGCTGCCTCTTATAATCTTTCTGCCTCTTCTTTCACAATGGTCNCCGAGCCTTGAGGGATGATATAGATGTCCCATTTGTGGATGAGCACTCCACTGACAAGTATTCTCTGCACTTTGGTCAACTGTGAGGGNTTTTTTGCATTTACCACTGTCCACTGCACAAAGAAACTTCTCCAGTGAAGTCTGAGAGCTGCACTAATCTGTGAGTATAGAGGCATGAATTTAGAGGGTAGTTCGATACTATGTCCGTTCAGCAAAAAAGTAGTGGGTTCTTGGTCAGATTTAGTGTACCAAGCATGTGTTTCCTTCTGTGAAGTGGGCCTTAAATCTAATCAGAAAATTGCTGGTTACCCACAGAATATCCGTGCCACTACAGCACCCACGGACATAAGCCTCACTCTTATGAGAAGAAAATGACACCAGTGCATATTTTCATGTGAAAAAAAACCAAGTTCCAGAACAAAGTCTATTTGTATTCTTATTTATGTTAAAAACAAAAGATACATATGCATACAAATGTGCATTAAAATATTTAATATGTAGCTGCAAAGGTATAGGTCACAAATTTAAGACTGGATTGGCATCCATTAAATTGCTCATACCGATTGTACAGTATCAGTGACAGAAGAGAGATGGACAGTGGTGAGAAAGACCCTGCCTTTTCAGACCTCTGTTCTGTTTAAACATCACAGCCAGGGGTTATACGTGCAACTCTGAAGACGGCTAACCAAATAAAAACCTCATATTGGTTATGATTAGTTTCAGAAACATAAACAGAAATCTAAACAACGTGCCAGTTCAATTCCCCTCTTCTGTGGTTTAGTCAAGTCCGCAGTAGGCATTGACCACAGTAGGGACTGTTTCTGAGTCCCTGCTCCACTTCCTCCTGTGTGTAGCTCTCATCTTCAGTAACCGGGATGTGCTGCAACCATCACTCCCACATCTTGGACAACAGAACAAAAGGAGAAACGAAGAAAGATGCTAGGTTCTAAGTATCTGCCACATGCATATGTCCCAAAGCGAGAGCATTTTCACTTGGCCACATATAGATGCTGAGAAGACTGGGATGGGTGGCCTTCACTTCCGGGAGACATCCACATAGTTTAACCATCAGAGTTTAGAAGCAAGGAAGAGAGACTATGAAGCATCTGTCTTTCTGGGTCCGAATTACTTCACCCAGTGTAATATTTCCAGTTCCATCTATTTACCCCCGAATTTTACTCTTCTTTACAGATTAATAGAGTCCCACTGTGTATATGTACCACATTATCCAGTTATCAAAGGACTGCTTCCATTTCCTAGCTATTGTGAATAGACCAGCAATGAACAGGGCCAATCAAGTATCTCTACAGTCGATATAGAGTCCTTTCATGGTTTCTCTTATTTGTAGCTCTTTAGATGATATAACTTGGAGTAACTACAGAATCCAGGAATGTAAAATGGGACCATGGGGTGGGATGGAGCCTCCAGAGGAGGGGTTAGTAGGACGTTGGTGCTATGAAGGAAGAAAAGGGAAAAATAGGGCCAGTGTAACAGGGGAGGGGGGGGTAACGCAAAGGGAGAGCGAGGAAGANGAGGTGTGACAGTAAGGGTGTTTGAAAAAGCTCTGGGAAAACATGTCATTTTATAAGCTTACTTAAAAATACATATANGTATACACATGTATTTACATATCTCATTTATACGCAATTACCCCACATGGGGTAATAATGCTCCCCATAAGAGCTATAGACCAACAAAAACCCAAGTGTCACACAAGGGAAATCTTTGTGTTGCTAATTGGGGGGATTCAAAGGACCCCCAAACAATACAGGCTATTGCCACTGTCTTTGGTCACATCACAGAATGCGAAGGTAGGACCCCATTGCTGAAGATAACACCCACTTCAGGCCCAGGCCTTGGAGGAATCAAGCTGGTCTGACCTGGAAGCTTCCTCCTGGAAGGCTCACTCTCAAAGGATCAGAAGGTGCTATGGACGCTGCCAAGGGAGAAAAGGTAACCACAGGACCTACCCAGCTATAAGGTCTGGGATCACAACAATGACTGGCCTGGCAAGACGTCCCCAAGAATGCAACAGTGGCATTTTTATCCTGAGGATACCCAACAGCTGTCTCTTTGGACTTAAAGCTAGTTCAGTAGGAGGGGACTTGTGCTGGTTAGTTCTTTGTCACTTCAACACAGTCCAAGGTCACCTGGAAACAAGGAACTTCTGTTGAGAAAATGCCTTGCTATCAGGTTGGCCTGTAGGCAAGTCTGTGGAAGCATTTTCTTAATTGATGACTGATGTGGGAGGGCTCAGCCCACTGGGGGTGGTGACACCCTTGAGAAGATGGTCCTAGGTGCTATAAAAAAAGCAGGCTGAGGCAGCCATAAAGAGTAATACAGTAATCAGCATTCCTCCGTGCTCTCTGCTTCAATTCTTTTTTTTTTTTTTTTTT
>LZPO01027424.1:326295-339378 GCA_001675575.1 Neotoma lepida | reverse complement strand
TGTACTTGGATTCTGTATGTCCTTTAAAAATATATATGTACATCCAATGGAAACCCTTAACAAAGGAAAATTTACATTCTTAACTATTTAAAGCTATCAACATATTTTCATATCAGGAAGCATGGAGAAGTAAGAAACTTGGAGCACTGCTGAATGGCCATGCATGTGTTTCTAAGCCTGTTGAAATTATTGTATTAACCTACTGGGATTATAAAGAAATCTACTGACATATTTAACAATTGAATGTTGCTAAAATATTAGTTTTTCTCTTCATTGTATAATACTTATGATGTGATTGTGTGTACATTCAAAAACATTTTTATATCTTAGATCTGTCAGCTTATCTCTACATATATCTTAGATCTCTCAACTGTTCTATACAGATATTGCATATATGTATAAATTTAGAATATATGAAGAGTAGTAGTTCCAAAGTAAATTGGAACTTTGTAGTAGATTCAATTATGAAATGTTTGTTCCATAATTGGCCTTGTGTCTTTGGGTAATGGATAATATTAAATCAGAAGTATACTGATCTTTGAATCTGTAATTGGTTGTTCTTAGTTTGCAGAAAAAACTTGAGCATGTTCCAAAAGCACCCCACCTTGATCAGGTAAAATTAAAATTTTAAAGTGTCTCTTTCAACTAAGTTGATTCTACTTAGGATACTTCTTATTAGATCTCTTTCTAAAATAGTATAGATTAGGTTTGCATGAGTTTTACATGTCTGTGAGGGGGGTAATCTAGTTTAGCAGGAGAATCTGTCATGTGTTAAGAAGCAGTCTAATCCTCCATGTGTCCTGATATTTTATAAAGTCTTGAATTCAAGCTTATTTTGATGAGAATTTCTACCTAAATGAAACCTGGAGGTTTTATCTGCTTTCTGCTCAACCTGTATTTAACAATTGATTAGGGAAAATAAAGGATGGCTTATTTAAATANAAACTGGCCTTGAATTTTACCTTTGGTGGCACTATAAATTTGAATTCTGGTTTTTGTGATCCCCAGGATGATATTTAAGATGCTAGGAACAAAGTAAATAGATTTTCTCTAAACTGTGTTTCTCCTGAGCAAGTCCTAGAGGGTAGAACTTTAGGGTAACTCTTTGACTTCATTTAGCAGTAAGAGGACTTGTGATTGAACTGTGTGCCTGACTTCTCTGTCTAGAAGCTGTAACTAAGTTCTCAAGTCTTTATCACTTGTGATGGGGCCAAGATAACAACAGTCACTTGTGCATTTGTCTTCGTTTTGGCTCATGTTCATAGGGGGCTGTACCACTATGTGCATGGCATGTTTCTCAGAGAATATAACATTCATCACCTCTAAAATGAGTAAGTGAAAGAAATAGTAAGTCCTTGGCAGTGGAATTTTAGGGGCAATTAAATGATTATGGCATTTAGTAGCAGTCCTAGGATGAGGAGTAAGCACATTCTTACTGAATTTCTGGGTTCAAGATATCACATTAGGAATCTGGGATTAAAAGATGAAGAAAATGGGAGTCCTCACAAGGACCTTTATGATGGCCAGTATCTACGTTCATGGTATCCTGAATGCACCCCAGCATGGTATTTATAACATCATGCAGTGTGATTGGAAATGCTTCCCCCTTGAATTTACTTTACAGATTCTTTAGAAATAATTGTTCATTGCATAGCATAGGATTTGATATGTAATAGCATTTCAGTGAATATTTGTCAAAGGAATGAAAAGCTGAGATTCTCAAACAGTGGTGTAATTCAGAATCACTTCAGATACTCCATAGTTCCTTCCCCTCAAATCTCTAGAAATGAGGCTTAGATACATATATATTAATCATAGCTTGACATTTTATCATGAATATTTTCAGTGCTNTGCAAAAGTAAGGAGACTAAAATGGATCTCTTGTATACATCATTTAGTTTAAANGGTATCAACATTTTGCCAATTTTATTTCATCTGTCTTCCCAACATTCCTTTGCTGGAGTTTAAAATATATATTTTTAAATAGTAAATTTCAGACATACAAAAAATAGAATTGCATAAAGAACTTGTATGTACTTACGACTCCTGCTACAGTATGTTGAAGCAAATCCCAGACGTTACGTCATTTCTCTAGTAAATAGGGCATGTCTGTTTTTGTTAAAACTCAACATGAGTTTCTGATACACTGCCTTGCTTTAAATGCATAAACATAGGGCAAAGGAATATTCCAGACAAAGGGATCTAGGATTCAAGCATTCATCTAGGATGAACCCTTTTGTTGGTTTATTGGATCAGAGTTGTAGAGGAGGAACTGCATCTCTTCTTCACTCATTGGCAAGTTCAGGGCTGAAGTCCCCATCACAAGGCAGATTAGCAAGAAGAAAGCGTAGTTTTACCTACTTAGTTTATATGATATGGAAGCCTTCATAATGAAATCCTTAAAAACTGGTTAAACCTGAGTGTTTCTGTGTTAGGTTTGATTAATAATAGAGAGTTGTGGAGAGATAAGATAGGGGAAAGAATATGGCTTAACAATGCTAAATTGGAAGATTTAGCACAAGCTTATTTGTTTAGAATCTTCTTTGTGACTTTTATCTTCAGACATAAGCGTTGTGTCCATCCATTGCTCCAGGGACTTGGACCTGACTAGGGCGGTGAGGGAATGAAGAAAAGACAGACACAGGCAGTCAGAAAGTAACAGAAAAGCTGGNATTGGGTGGTCTGGGCTCTTGACTGAAAAAACTTCAGCATGCCAGAAGCTCGGGGTTTATTTTATAGAGTTGAACAGAATTTATGGTTTACAGCATGACCAAGGAGACAAGTTTAGCTAACTTGGTAGGAACAGTCTCTGTAGGGGAGCAGACCTCAGACCATAAATATCTGGTTAGTGGTGGACATTCTCTACATGCACCATCTCCACACTTACACTTGGTCCCCCAAAGAAGGCTTTGCCATTCCTCTGAACCTGAGGCAATGCCTTGACATGGCTGTGCCAGTGTCAACAACACATATTCACTCAGGACTTCACTCACTCAGGGCTTCCTCCCCTCCTTACAGATAAGGATGCTCTTTTTTTCTTGGCACTTCTCACATGAGAATCTTAAGATCTGTTACATGGAAAGCTCAGAAAAGCAGTCCTATGTTTATGGCATGCTTGAGGGAAAAGGCAGGGTGGGTAGGGTGGGTGAGAATGGTTTTTCTTGTTTTTGTTTCTCAAATGCCAGAGTGCTGTATTTTGGGCTAGAATGTTGCACTGGTTACTTTTCTTGTTGCTTTAACAAAACACCTAACATGAGCAATTTAAGAAGAAAGGATTGATTTTGGCTGGAAGTTTAAGGTGTGGAAGTCATGACTGCAGGAGCATGCGTAGCTGGTCACATTGCATCTGCAGTCAGGAAGCGGAGAGAGATGAATGCTGGTGCTCAGTTTGTTCTGTCTTTTTTCTTTCATTTAATACCCCAGCCCGTGGGATAGTACTGGCACATTCAGGATGCGTCTTCCCACCACGTAAACCTTACTGGAAACGTGCTTAGTTGTTTCCATAGGTTTTTTTTTTTTTTGTCTTCATGTCTGTCTGTGTGAGTGTGTCAGATCCCCTGGTACTGGAGCCACAGAAAGTTTTGAGCTGCCATGTCAGTGCTGGGAATTGAATCCAGGTCCTAGAACAGCAGCCAATGCTCTTAACCATGGATCCAACTCTCCAGCCCCTCCGTAGTGTTTCTAAATCTAGTCAGATGACAATGACGGTTAACTATTACATCTATCCTTAACCTCATCAAAAGCTTTATGAAAGGTAGTGTTTTTCATATCAAGTCAATCATTCAAGTTTTAGTGTGTAATTGAGTGTTGTTTGGACACACACACATTTGTCCATGTGTACAAACACCTACCTTGATACTTTCTGCTCAGATCAATATAATAAGTGTATCTAAAAATGTAGAGAAGTCCTATATGCACCTTCCAGTCCAAGAAAGGGTAGTTGCCATTCTGACTTAATACTAAAGAGAAATTTGAACTAGTAGGGTTTTGTTGGCTGGTTGGCTGGTTTCTATGTTTTCTATTTTTGTTTGTTTATTGGTTTNAGTAGATACAGTGGAAGGGGAGAGGTAACCCAAACATTGAAAAGTGAGAACATATGTCCCAGAGAAGCAGGCTTTTAGTGCAGAAGTCTTTTGGNGTGACGGGGACTGGAAGTTTGTTCTAAGCGTTAAGGTATAATGTATAAGGCAAAGAAGGCTCACACTGCTGTGTGTCAGTGTTAGAGAAGAAGGACTTGTCTTTGGGATCTAGGGACCAGGCATGAAGATGCTGTCCCATGGAGTGAATACCTGTGTACAAACAAGGTAAAGCATGAGCTATCTGCATATGGATGAGTGAGAAGAGGGAAGAGTGGTGGGAAATGGAGACTACCTAAAAGAACCTCGAAAACTCTAGAAACATCTGGAGGATGAAGATTTGAATGAGAATACCAAATACTCAGCTTGACATTTAGAGGCAGAAAATACCACAGAAGCAAAGAGCAGTAAAGGGCTGGAGACAGGTATTGAGTTTGACTGCATTACTGAGCTTGGTTTTCCAGATGAAGAAACCATGTAGAAGTTATTGCATAGTAGGTCTTATTTACATAGGCTATGAAACTGAGAATCTAGTGAGTTAACTGGGAAAAGAAGCCAAATCAACAAGCCAGAGTTACTGTTAATTTTATTTTAGGGGAATTTCTTTATTAGGCTTTGAGTTTTCAGAATTATTGCCTCATTTTTCTGCTTTTGCGTATTAGCCATGAGAAGAGACAGTTTTAGATTCCAAGCAGAAATAAATTTCAAAATCTAGTCTGAGGGTGGTAATACCTAGGATATGCTATATATGAGTTATTGAAGCTTTATTCTTGAGAAATAGTTACTGTAATTCACCTTTTTTATTTGCAGTATTCCTTGTTTAATCCTAATAATGATGAGCTGAGATGGGAATATAGATGAGAAAGCCCAAGTGACAGTCTATGGTTAGTTTTTTTGTTTTGTTTTGTTTTGTTTTTTGTTTTTTTGTTTTTTTGAGACAGTTTCTCTGTGTAGCTTTGGCGCCTTTCCTGGAACTCACTCGGTAGCCCAGGCTGGCCTCGAACTCACAGAGATCCACCTGCCTCTGCCTCCCNAGTGCTGGGATTAAAGGCGTGCGCCACCACTGCCCGGACTGGTTAGTTTTATTGGTAGAGGCAAGTTTGAATTCTGAGTTTTTACCACAATTTATAGCATTCATCATCTTTGAATTTTTCTTACATGAAAAGTGTTTAATTGGTATGAAAAGCCACAGTTCCAAAGTAGGGGCATCCACCTTGAGCCCTATTATGTATTGTCCTAATTTCAAGAATCATTTGTGCCTATTGCTGGAGTTAATTATACCCTTTTAAAATAACTAAGTGATAGCAAGGTGTTGTGATGCCTGTCTCTAATGCCTGTATTCCCAGTTCTGAGGAGGTTCATGCAGGAGGATCAGCAGTTCAAAGCCAGCCTGGGTTACTTGAGACTGTCAGAAAACCAAAACTAACTGAACAAAGTCATGTCCCTAGTCTGCAAAAGAAAAAAAAATGCTTATGAAAGTCTTTAAGCTAACAATAAAGCAGCAAGTGTACTGAGTCCTGTGTTGAGACATTCTCAGTAGTAAAAGCTGTTATTAAACTTAAATGAAATAAATGTATGCAGTTTTTTTTTAAGACAAAATTACTTTCTTTTGAAACTGACGCATTGTGTTTCATTTGGTAACCTTTTACAATATAGCTAGATATAGGATTTTAGGTAGTTATAGTGATCTCTTTAATGAGGAAAAAAATCACCATTTTATTTAAATGCATAACATTACTTTGAACTACAAAAAAAAATAGTTTTAAAGTAGGATATGTTTACTAAGATCTTAAAATAAGTACTTTGTATTGTTGTGGAAAAAAACAACAAAAAACCTGCTTAAGTTGATCTCTGTCCTCTAAAGAAATTCTAAGTGTGCACTGTTTGTTGTGTGTGTGTTATACAGCAGGACTTTGTGTCTTGTGGGACTCAAATGGGACTCACTGAACGGCAGCTCCTCAGTGTTGCCTCACAGCACCAAGTAGCTGCCATTTTATTTTCTGATTTCTGTAAGTTTATTATTTTTTTATTTTGTATACATTGGTAGTTTATCTGTATGTATGTCTCTGAAGGTGCCAGAACCCCTGGAATTGGAGCTATAGATAATTTTTAGCTGTCACGTGGGTGCTGGGAGTTGAACCTGGGTCCTCTGGAAGAACAGTTAGTGCTCTTAACCACTGAGCCATCTCTCCAGCCCCTCTGTAAGTTTATTTTAAGTACTTAATATAAGTGGAATTGTACAATATTTGTTCTATTCCTGGCTCACTTCATCTAGCATAGCATCCTCAAGGTTTATTCACATTTTACTGTAAGGCAGAATTTCCTTCCTGTCTTCCTGAGACTAAATAATAATCCATTGTAGGTACACATCACTTTTTTAAAATCATTTGTTGATGAGCATTGGAATAATTTCTAGCTTTTGGTTTAATTATTATAACAAAATACAGGTAGAGCCCTCACAATCTATGTTTTCCATTCTGTGTAGCCACCTGCAATCCAAAATATTAAGAGGAAAAATTCCAGAAATAAATAATTTATCAGTGTAAAACCNCATGCTGTTCTGAGTAGCATTATGAATCCTCTCACCATTCTGCTGTGTCCTGAGTGTTGTGTGAATCATCCCATTGTCTGCTGGATCCATGCTGAATACAGTACCTGCCCATCATTCACTGAGTTGGCATTTCTGTTGCCAGATCTACGATTACAATATCATAATGCTTATGTTCATGTGACCCTTGTGTTACTGAATCACCTCCCAAAGCACAAGACTAATAATGTTGACAATATGATATGTCAAAGAGAAGCTGTAGAGTGCTTCCTTTATGTAAAAAGGGGATTTAATAAGAAAGGGGGAAAATCATATATTGAGATTGCTAAGATATCTGATCAGAATGAATTTACTATCTGTGAAGACACTGTGAGGTGAAGAAAGAAAAAGAAACCTGTACTAATTTGCAGTTGGAGTTAAACATGGAAGTTATAACCACTTCATGTAAGTGCTTAGTTAAAACTGAAAAGACATTACCTTGTGGCTCAGTATTATCTGTAGTTTCATACAAATACCATATTGTATGTCCCACAGATAAGGGGAAGTGATTTTATATGCCTTACATTTTAAAGTCCAACATGCTTTTTAAAATTGACTTTATTTCCGATGTTTGAATAAGAAAGCACTCTGCTNCGCATATTGACAATATCAGAGGATTAAGTGTTAGCATATTCATTGTCCTACATTGATCTTTAATGCTTTTAGCTAGTCTCTTAAATTTGTGTAGAAAACAATTCTGAAGCTGGGCATGCTGATGCACACCTGAAGCCCTAGCATGATAAGCTTGAAACAGGGGAATTGTTCANAGCCAGCTTGGAATACGTAGCAAGACCCTGTTTCAAAACCAATGAAACAGAAATTAAATAAATAAACAACTCGGACATTTTCATGTTCTTACAGTCTTATGAGGTCTTCTAAAACGCTTGGGGAGATGAGCATTCTAAGGTGTTACACAGAGTCTGTACCCTCTTTCTTCCTGTTATAAACATTTTGAGCTTGGCTTGANCACCCAGGGTGGGAGTGGTGCTTTTAACGACTTGCTTAGCCTCTATGTATTTTCATTGCTGAGTTTGAGGTTTGAGGTTATATTGTTGTCAGAGGGAGGTCTGAATTTTAATTATATAACCTGTTAGAGGAAACTTTAAGCTTCTTTAGAGAAGACAAATCTTTTGAGATCAGGAGGAAAAACCTGAATTCTGTAAGTGATGCCCCAAAGACCTGAGCCAGAAGCGCCACTGCTGCCAGCCTCACTGAGAACTCCTTTCACTCAGCACAGTGCTTGCTCATTTAGCAACCAAACATGCCTTTATTTCTAAGAGAGCAGAATTACGCTTTTGTTGTGAGTGGTGCTTCTGCATCAGGGTAATTATTTTTCTGAGCTTNATTTACCCAACTTATAAAATGAAATAGTCCCCACTTCCCAGGATTGTTTTGAAGAGCAAGGGAAAAGATGGGACAACACAGGCAGAATGGACACAATGTATGCTACACTCCTTTTTTGCTCAGGCCCCTTACATAAAAGGGTTTTTGTTGGTTTGTTTGTTTTGTTTTTAAATACTGTTGATCTACTTTGTAGAATTGATAATTCCCGAAGAGGGAAATAATGATTACTAATATTATTAGTCAACTAAAGCTCCATAAGTATAACTCTTTTCTTTTTTCATCTTAAAACTGGTTATAGTTTTAAAAATAGNATGATTCTATAAAAATTATGGATTATTCTCTTGATTTACAGAGTATTGTTACAGTCACATTTGAAGTACCAGGAAGTGCAAAGGAAGAGAGTCTAAATGTTTTTATCCAGGTGAATGCAATTTTTAACTGATTAATGATTCATCAGCTGTTTTGTTGCATAGTTGTTGCATTTGCAGTGGTTGGTCTTATGAAATTGTGTCACCCAATACAGGATCTCCTGTGGGAAAAGAACGTACAGAACAAGGACGGCCACTGCATGGAGGTCATCCGGCTGAAGGTGCAGTATGCAGTTTGCCCTCCCAGGCTTGGGAGAGAGTATCTTTTCTTGGCTGTTATGTAAAAACCATATTTGGTTTTAAACAGAAACACTCTTTTTGTGCAAATAACCTTTGTCTGCCCTCATTTTCATAATTTCCATTGCTGAAAAGGCGCTTTAGAAATCACTGTAAAAAAACAACAGCAACAACAACAACAAACATGGTTTACCTGCACAGCTTCATTTAGTGCTGCAGCTAAAACAACCTGTGTGCCTTGAATCATCAGCCCAGATCTCTGCCAGGTGTTTCCAGCAGTTACCTGGTGCATAAGCTTGACACCATCAAAACTGTTCTCTGCACAGATTGGTCACTTAGAGAAANGGTTTATTTTTCCAAGAGAGCTTCATTTAACCGAGAAATAATGTTGAAAATTCTGCCACTGCTGAACCTTATGTCACTTGATGCATTTAGCAGACACTATAAACATTTGTCATATTTTATACAGAGGTACAAAACACTGGAATTCTTGTTCAGTTTTTGGAAAGCCATTCATATTACTTGACATTTGGATGTGTGTGTGCATTTGTGTTTGTTTGCCTGAATGTGGGTGAACACATAATACAATGTGCAGGTGGAGGTCAGAGAACAGCTTTGTGGGATCAGTTCTCTCNTACTGTGGGTTCTGGGAATCGAACTCAGTTTGTCAAATTTGAGAGGTAAGTGCCTTTACCCTCTGAGCCAGCCACCTCACCACCCCCACATTGAACTTTTATTCAGATGAATATAATAGCTTTCTATTTGATCATTGCCTAAATTTATTGTAATACATTTCCAAAACAGATTCAGCAACAAAATACCTTAACTTCTCAAATTTTCTTGTTAAATTTGTGAAAGAAGTACCAAACCCTTAAAGGCAGAGAAATTAGTAATAATAGATTTGATCACTTTCAGTTTTTTATTGTGATAAATAACATTGAAAAAAATCCTTATATATTAGTTGTATCATTACAAAAAGGAATCATTGCTAGGCATGGTGATGCACAGTCAGGAAGTGGATCTCTAGGAGTTTGAGGCCAGCCTGGCCTGCATAGCAAGTTTCAGGCCAGCTAGGGCTTCATAGCAAGACCCTGTCTCAAAAAAACAAGACAAAAACAGAAAAGAGAAAGTAATTCTCTANTTTAAAGAAGTAGCCAGGAGTGGTAGTGCATGCCTTTAATCCCAGCATTCAGGAGGTAAAGGCTGGCAAATTTCCGAGTTNGAGGCCAGCTTGGTCTACAGTGGGAGTTACACGACAGCCAGAGCTACACAGAGAAATCCCATCTTGGGATGGGGGTGGGATCAGTGTACACAAAATTATTAGAAGTTTTAAAAAACGTAAAATATGCAAATAATTAAATCAGGTGATTTTCATAGCTTTGTCATGAGTTTGTCTTTTGAAAAGTAATATTTTCAAATTTGATGTACTATTTCTGCTTGCAAATCTGAGCTGGAGCTGAATGATCATTGTCCTTTGAGCAGGGGCTGGTGTCCATCAAAGACAAACCACAGCAAATGATTGTGCAAGGCATCCATGAGCTGTACGACCTGGAAGAGAGCCTAGTAAGCTGGAAGGATGATGCTGAGAGAACAAATCAGCTGGTCTTTATTGGTAAGTAACAAAAATTTCTGAAGGAAAATACAAAATAGGTTTGTAGGAGATATAGTGTGTTATTTAACCAGTATTAACTAAATAAGCTTGTGTATTTGAATCACAAACAATGTATGATTTTGCTAGAACTTTGCTCTTTAGACAACTTAGAAAAGTGATTTTTACTTCAAGCACTAACTTGGATTTGAGGCTTAACTAGAAAGTTGTAGAAGGAATCATGCAGTTACTNTTGATTTCGTAGATCACTAGAGAACACCATGCATTTAACACTCTGGAAATTAAAATGTTTTAATAAGCCTCACTATTTTGTTTTATTCTCAGGCAAAAATTTAGATAAGGATATTCTTAAACAGCTCTTCATCACTGCTGTGGCAGAAACAGAAGAGCAGAGGACAGTACCTGGCAAAGATCAAGTGTGTCCATCACACTAGAAGCCATTTCTTACCAAAAGAACTGATAAGAAAAACAAGGATCAGTTTCCTACTGGATGTATTTGAATCCTGAATTCTTTCATACCTCTTTTAGGAGTTAGGAGTATATTTTATGATAGTATTTATTTTATAAAATACATAAGGTTTTAGTAAATCATTTTAAAAACATTCGATATTCATATAATAAAATATATCCTCTGAAGAGTTTTTTTGAGATAAGTATTTCACAAAAATTCCAGAATTTTCTTTGAAGTTTAAGCATGAATGCTGACAAATTATGCTTCGTTATTGTAAAAATGATGGCAAACTTTAACATTTTCATTTTCTCTTTCAACTTCAGATAATTGCAGAGGTACAACAATTGTATTGCTAGTAACAAAAATATCAAAACAAATGCTGTCATTGTATTTTTTAAAAAATGCTTAATCTTTATGTTATGTGCATGGGTGTTTTGCCTGCATGTATGTCTGTGCACCATGTTCATCCATTGCCTGAGGAATCCAGAAGAGGGCACTGGACTCTCTGGGACTGGAAGTTCCTCTGGAAGAGCAGCGAGCATTCTTAACCACTGAGCTATCTAACTCTTCAGCCCCGTCACTATGTTTTTAGTGGAACGAGTCTCTAGTGTTCCTAAAGATGTAAAAATGAAGAAATCTGAGTCAAATTAAACTGTTTCTGTTTCCTACNATCAGTGCCAAACCTCACTGATAGTGTAATGATACTTTGGCTCTTTGTTCTGTATTGTGCTTAGAAGATTATCATTGTGGAATGAATGTTAAACTGTACTTTTATTGCTGGCATTAAAATTCATCTTGCCTGTTTTGAACTGTGTTAGTTTTCTGAGCAGTAGTGAGGTACACTACCTCTACTAACCAATGACTGCAGATAACGCGCGTACATGAACACATGTAGATCAGTGAACAACTCTTTTGAGTCAGTTCTCCCCCTCCACCTTGTNTTGAGGCAGGTAACTTATTTCTGCTATTGTGCTGTGCACACCAGCCTTTGGAACTTGCAGCCGATTCTCCTGTCTCTGCCTCCCATCTCACTATAGANGTGCCAGAGCTGGGGTTATAAACCCAAAACAAGTCTGAATTCTAGTTGCCAAAGGTTTATGGCAAGCACTTTTACTTGTATCTTAGCCGTCTTGCCTTGCAGATAACCTTTTAAAAAAGATTTCTAAAATTTATGTATATGTATGTCCACATATGCGAACATGTGTGTTGATGTCTGTGGAGACCTGAAAAAAAGCATCAAGACCCCCTCAAGCTGGAGTAGTGAGTCTCTGTGCCTGCTGGTACCTGAATTCAGGTCTTCTGTACATTAACAGCATTTTTGTTTTTTAATTAGAAAACTTTTATTTCTGCTCCTTTCATGTATCATATTGTCCAGGAAATATTCTTGCATATGTATCTGAAATGGCATAGTACCACACACATTGTTTAAAGGCGAAGGACCATTGGAGGAACTGACCAGCTGTCCAAATTTCTCAGACCTCAGGATCTTCTCAATTTACATTAATCTGAAAATCTGCAATACCGTGTCCAAAAAATGGCTAGGGGTGTGTTAGTCATGGTTCTCTAGAGCAGTGCTTCTCAGCCTTCCTAATGCTGCGAAGCATTACAGTTTAATACAGTTCCTCATGTTGTATGACCCCCAATCATAAAATTATTTTCGTTGCTACTTTGTAAGTGTAATTTTGTACTGTTATGAATTGTAATGTAAAATCTGATATGCAGGATATCTGACAGGCCACCCCTGTGCAAGGGTCATGTGACTCCCCCAAAGGGGTTGCAACCCACAGGTTGAGAACCACTGCTCTAGAGGCACAGAACTGATAGAATGCCAACAATGGCTGTCTCCTGACAGGAAGAATCCCACAGTTGTTCAGTCCACAAGGCTGGATTCTTGGTCTTCAAAATGTTGGGATCCCAAAGAAGTAGGTTCTGATACCAGCAAAGGAATGCCTCAGCATCAAGATAGATGAACTTGCCAGAGAGAATGAGGCCAAGTAGGCAACAAAAGCCTCTTCCATGTCTTTTTATGTGGACTGCCAACAGAAGGTGTGGCCCAGATTTAGGGTGGACCTTCTGACCTCAAAGGAGCCAATCGAGAAAAATCCTTCAGAGCCACACCAAGCAGCTTAGGTTTTAGTTGACTCCAGATGTAGTCATGTTGACAAGCAAATTTAGCCATCACAAGGGTGTTGTAAAAAAAACCACTTTATTCAGTATTATAGTTTTAGAAGTGGAGTACATTTCCTTTAAGAAATAGAAAACTAAGAAGAAAATGTTGCTTAACCTAGTTGATGCTGTGGTGCTGGAATGAACTTGGATACCGAGGCATCTAGTCTAAGCTGTAATGTGCCTGCTAGGTTGTCATTCAGTGCTGCGTTCACTCTGCAGTTCATTCTTTCCCACATGGCACA
>LZPO01027424.1:299965-311462 GCA_001675575.1 Neotoma lepida | reverse complement strand
AAGAACTCTGTAGGTTCCAGGCCAGTCAAGGCCACCATAGTGACACCCTGCATCACAAGACAAAAACAAATACAAAACAAAACAAAGACAAAACACAAAATGGACTAAAAAAGCTTGTTAGTNTGAACAATGGTAATCNGGTGCTAACATTCCGTTGACTAGTCTCTTAACTTTCTTTTAGTTTGCCCCATCCTTTTTCATTGTCCCTGGGGACTTAGGGGCAGTTGGAGAAAGTAACTGAGACATTTAGCATTGCAGATTTTTCTGCTCACAGGTGATATTCTCATGATAAAATACACCCAGTGATAATGCTGTTCCTGTAGACTAACAACAACAAACAAAACAAAATCCAGAGTCTCACTACATTCCCCTGACTAACCTGGAAGTCTGTGTAGATCAGAAATCACAGGGATGTGCCCAGGTCTGCCTCCTGAGTGCAGGCAGTAAAAACANGNATCAACACTCCTGGCCTCCTCTGCAGACTTTTGGATGTTCCCAAGCNTNNNTCNTGGAAAGCTTATGNTAATTCTTNTTAAATGTAACTTATATTTTTAAAAATTGATTGTCATTTTGGGTACATTACTAATCAAATACATCATCTACAATTTAAATCTAGTTCTATTTGTGAGAAGAAAGGCCTTTATTTCTTTACATTTTTATGTTTTAACATTTTATGTTTTATATTGTGTTGTGTTTTAGGATGTAAATGCTGAAATCTCAGTGAGTATCATGACATGATAAGAGCACGGATTCTGTGCTTGTAGAAAGATTCATTTTCAGGTAACTCCAAATAAAGAGAATCAGGATATAAAAAAAAAATTATACTGGACAGAAAAGGAATCACTTGTGTATAAGAAGCAAGTTTCATACAATCTNAAGGTAGCTAACTGTTCTTGCTTCTTATGAATGAGTTTACAAACTAAATCAACATCCATTTTCAGTCTTCATTACACACTGGCTTCTGTGATTTCAATTACCCACATTTTGCAGTTATTTGCACAAGTTTCTGTGCCCACAGAATCTCCAGGAAGGAAGTAATCAAATCATGTTTTACTTCTTTTAAAGGAATCCTGGTACATTGTTCAAAATGCATATGATGACTAGTTGAAATCTATTGTGTTTATAATACTGGCAAGTATGTAAATGAGTGTTATAAAATTTAAATTTAGTTGGATATAAGTATTGTTCAAATGACCAATATTTTTGTTTAAAAAGTATTGTTCACCTAGAACAAACAAGAAAGNTTAGCTTGATAGGTCAAAAAATTACTNTTTAATTTTTTTTTTGACACAGGATATAGTGGTTTGAATGTAACTGGCCCCCATAAGCTCATTGGGGGTGGCACTATTAGGAGGTGTGGCTTTGTTGGAGTAGGTGTGGCCTTGTTGGAGGAAGTGTGTAACTGTGGAGGCGGGTTTTGAGGTCTCATATATGCTCAAGCCATGCCCAGTGTCTCAGTTCACTTCCTGTTGACTTTGGATCAAGGTATATTAATTCTCAGCTCCCCCTCAAGCACCATGTCTGCCTGCATGCTGTCATGTCCCACCATAATGATAATGGATTGAACCTCTGAACTGTAAGCCCCCCCCCCCTTAAATGTTTTCCTTTATAAGGGTTGCTGTGGTCATGTTGTCTCTTCACAACAACTGAAACCCTAGCTAAGACATGGGGTTTCTNTGTGTAATAGCCCTGGTTGTTCCATGGGCTAGTTCCATGGTTGTCCTGGAACTTGCTCTGTAGACCAGGCTGGTCTTGAACTCAGAGATCTGCCTGCCTCTGCCTCCCGACTGCTGGGATTAAAGGCATGTGTTAGCACTTTAATTTTTAATAGTTCTTATTTCCTAATCATTTTATATCTACTTGGCAAGTAGTTGGTATTTTATATAATGCTGACTGTTGTTTCATTTGCTTATACTTTCTGATTCACTATATTTGGCACTTAATGCCATAACATATATCACATATATGTGCAAATAAATTTTAATATGTGTAGTATATTTGGCACTCAATAGTTTTAAAGCCTTAATCCTGGATAGATTATAAATTTTAAACTAAGTTATTTAGATGTTTACTGTAAGGATATATCATTTGTTTGTTGAAATCAAGCTTAGATGCTGATGGTTTTTTGGAAACTAGTTCAGTTNCCAAGGCTAGACCCTGGGGAGAAGTTGAGTCATTGTGTGAAATCTGTATGTTTCTTTCTAGCTCTCCTGTTCTTCAATNTCTCTGTGACTTGAGGCAAGCAATTTAACCTCTCTGACCATCAATTTCCCCAACTATACAATGGCNATAGTTTATCCCTTATGGAGTCACCATGGGCATCACCTATAATAACACAGGCCAAGATCACTTTGGTGCCATGAACAAATGCTCTGTAAATGAAAGCTATGAATTCATAACAATAACTATGATGTGGGTCTCACTGTTGGTAGAAGCTTGCCTGATATCCTCCCAGTCAGTCTTCACACGGTGGCTTCCTTCACTTTCTGCCACACAGGGCATGATGTGTGGAAGACAGGGCATGCTGTTCCTGCCAGAAAGTCCACTGATGTGACAGACACACCATGTACCCCATTCATTCCCACGACCAACAAGACCCATCAGAGACCTGTCTCTATTCACACAGACACCTGGCCTCGCCTTGCACTGAAGCCCNANAGAACAGTAAANAGCNACACTCTCNCTAAAATTNAAATTTGCACACATGGGATGACANGGACACCCTCCTCTACTGTGAACCACTGGCTTCCTTTCTGTATAACTTCATTTTCACTGATGTGGAGAGTTATTCCCAATTCATTTTTTTCCCAGAAGATATTGACTGAGCAACTACTCTGTGCTAGACACTATGCCAGGAGGAGCAAGAGACACAATGGGGGGCAAGACAAATAAAGGCCTCGCTTCTGCTGCTTGAAGTCCAGCCCTGGACACAGTGTCAGAAGTGGACAACTATAAATTCAACTGATAATGTCATGCTGTGCAAACGCATGGTGGTGTCTTTCGCCTGTTTAGATTTTATTTTTTTTTATTTTTAGTTGTGTGCATGCATGTCAGTATAAAGATATGTGTATGTGTGCACAAACTCATGGTGTCTTGAGAGCATATATGGAAGAACTTCTTGAAGGAGGAGACACTTATACAGAATCCTAAGGGTTGGGGAGGAGCTACCAGGCAAAAGAGAGGGTCTGTGAGCAGAGGCNTGACTAGCCAGCTTAACTGTTGTGACACTACATTTTTGCAAGGATATGGGAATATTTCTCACAGACACTAAGTAAGTTTCAGCAAGATAGCCATGTGGTTTCACTTATGTCATGACCAAGAAAGCCACCTGGAAGTGCAAGGGGACCTCAGGAGAAGCGAGCTAAGGTGGCCCGCAGTGATTTTAGGGCTGTGGGTGGAGTGGTAAAAGTCCAGCTGGGGTAGAAATTCATCTGCCCACTCTTGTGAGAACTGCAGATTGGTCTTTCCTGGCAATCAAAGAGATATTTATAAAGACATCACACGTGCATCTTGAGGTGTGGGAGGGGATGGCAGGGGAAGGGAGGAAAGGAGAAAGGGGGGAGAGGAATGACAGGGAGGACAGTAGACGAGAGAAAGGAGACACTCAGCTTCACCATGTGCCGGATGCAGGAGCATGGATGCTACAGCCACAGTAGGTAGGACCAGGGTGTCGCTCACTGTCTAGGGCTTGCCGAGCACACATGAGAAGAAGATAGCTGGTCACCCAATGAGCTGTCTCCTCTCATAAACCTAACTTTGGAAGGTATTAGAACATCCCTTAGCAAGCTGGAGGAGAACTGGGGAGCACAGATGAAGCCCTGCACCTCAGGACAAGTCTGGCTGCTGGCTAAAGGACAAAGTCTTGGTTATCACCGAGCGTTGACATTTTAAATTTACTGACTTGAGGTTGCATCAGATGACACAGNCTCTCCAGAGGACTGCTTTTGTGCTTTTGACATAAAAAGCACACAATGTACAACTTACCATCCTAAGCATTTTTGGGTGTTCATGTGAATAGTGTTAAGTACATCCAAACTGCTTTACAAAAGAATGGAGGATTTCCTCATCTTAAATGAATGCAATTCTGTGTTCATGTAGCAGCTTGTTTGTTTTCGACCTCACCTCAGCCTGAATCCTGACATGATGGTTAATATCAGTTGTCAACTCAAAAGCAAACCACTGGTACTCCTTCACTGATGTTATATAACAGGCNCCCAGACCATAGCACAAGTGACTCCNTGATAGAAGTANCATTTAGGCCACAAAACAGCAAGTAGACATCACCATCNGCCAAAATGAAAATAAAGACCTGATCCATCAAAGTCCGAAGTTCTGGGAAAGTCTCTAAATGTACTAACCTGCCTTTTTGGCTTCTGTAGTTCTGCTTCTGGTTAACTGTTCTTGTTAATTGAAGTATATCAAACCAGATTATGTTTTTTGTGCTTAAAAGCTCACCTTGAGCAGACTCTGGACTACATCGGGATTCCAAACACCCAGTGTAGTTGCCAGCTGGCTAATAAAGACTTTCTATTGGTTTAAACCCATGTCTGAGCAGTCTTTTCTGGTGGCTACCCCACAACATTAGGTCCCAGCTTGGGCTCCCAACATGAACTAGAGACTGGTTGCTCTCTAGGAATTCCTTAGGCCTCCAGCACCAGATTGGATCTACTGAAACACCCAGCCTGTGGACTAAGAAACTACTGGAATATTTAACTATGCAAAAATGTGTTGCATTTGTTCAACTATAAAGATGTTATAAAAAACGCTGTAAAGATGTGCTGCATTTGTTTATGTTGCATAATATTTGTTTAATTATGTAAAGCTGTGTTGCTATTTTTACATTGCCTGCCTAAGGCACTTGATTGGTCTAACAAAAAGCTGAATGGCCAGGGAGGAGGGAGGAGGTAAAGGCGGGACTTCCTGGCAGGGAGAGTAAGTAGGAGGAGGAATTTAGGCTCAAGGAAGAAAGAAAAGGAGATGACAGGGAGACACCAGGGGTCAGACAGACAGACATGGAGGAAGCAGGAAAGTAGGACATACAGAATGAAAGAAAGGTAAAAAGCCCTGAGGCAAAATGTAGATGAACAGAAACAGGTTAAATTAGTTTAAAAGAGCTAGGGGGACAAGCCTAAGCCAAGGCTGAGCATCCATAATAAGTCTCCCTGTCTTTATTTGGGAGCTGGTTGGCGGCCCAAAGAAAAATCACAACTACAGGGTTCTCTGCCTCTCCAAGTGTGAGACAGACATTGTTGGGCCTCCCAGACTGTATTGTGTAAGCAATTCTAACAAATCCNCCTTAGTTACCTGGAAACCTGCATTCTATCCCCAGAGATCTTATCCTATTTTTTAGACTGATAAGGGAAGCCTGGGTGGAGGGGTGAGTGCCNTGCCCGTGTAGATTCAGGGCACTAGAGAGTTGCCTCCTGATGACACTTGGCTGCCACACCTGTTTGCAGGTCTCTGCTCTTCCCTGGGAGATGTCGTCTTGGCTATTGGTATTTTAGTGCCTGGCACAGAGCTTGTCACATAGCAGGTGCTTATGAGGAACNTGTGATCTATGACCNGAATGAATAGTTTTTTTTCCCCAGCTGTTACTGTTTTACAGAATGTATGTTTGTGATAAGTAAAAAGAAAGTTGTGGAAGANAGAACACCCGGGATCAGTATAGCTCAAAGGCGACTGGACTGTGTGACAAGATGAGTTTTGAAGAGNGTGAAACAATGAGAAGAAAAACAGACTATGGTCCCTGCTCTTTGCTGCCACCTGTTTCTGCCCTTCATGTCCTCTCCCAGCATCTTTGACAAGGTGAGACTCTCCTTTCCTTCTGTCTAACCCACTCTCCCTATTTAAGCATTTTCCTGCCCCCCCCCCCGCCATGCTAACTTGGCCTGCTGTTAGTGTGCCTTCTCATTTCCAGTGTCCTGGGACAGGAACTACCCATTTCTGTGGGTGGCAGACCNCTGTCATACCAGCCGGTGACACTAGTATGTAGCATCCTCAGCTGCCTATTGCTCTCCACTGCTGTCCCCAAAGAGATTCCCCCCTTCCTTCTGTCTTGTAGCTCCCTACTCTAGGCCAAAGGGCAGACTTCTTTTTTTTATTTAATTTCCCATTTCCTCAGGAAGCTTCAAAGCCAAAACCAAAACCAAAAAACCCTATCCCTTTGGCTTTATCATTAAACACACACACACGCACACACACACACACACACACACACACACACACACACCTGTGATGCTTGGCTCCAGGTTCTCAATAGCTACTTCAAAACTGAACATGCCCAAGACCCTTCTATGAAACGTGTCATATAACATAAACTATGGACATCTCCCATATACTTTAAATGATGTCTGAATATCTGTCATACTGGATACAGTATGCTGCTCTGTAAATGTCTGATGTACTGTTTTGTTTGGGAATAACAACACAATGACAGAAATCCCAAGTGTTTATTATAGTTCACACACCCCCCCCAATCTGAATCATTTCTACCCATACTGGGCCAAATCCACAGATTTGGAACCCAAAGGTATGATGAGCCAACTGTGTTAACTTTTAAATTCTCCACATCGGGACACAGCCTCTTCCTTGCTTGCCTTCAAGCAGCCGGATGCACTGCAGTAGTAATGTGTATTTCTTAGCATAGCCTTTGCAGTTCTGTGTCTGGTCAGGCCAGTCCTCTTACTGGTAGTCCCAGTACTGCCATACAGATCCCCCTCCTCCAGTACCAAGTGCCAAAACTATTCCAACTCTGCCAAATCCTACAAACCCTTTCCTAGCCCTGCTTGTATTTCGTGAGGCAGCTTCCCGGGTCCCCCTAGCCTTATTTTCCTCCGGAGTTGTAGCACTCAGATGAGAACTCTCCAGCATGTTATTCGTGTGTTTTAGTTGTGTTATTTTATCCCCTATTACTCACAGTTGCTAGCTGTTTCTCTCTCTGATGGCTTCNGATTATCTCAGTACAGCTAAGCCAGAACCACATTTCCTAGGTCCTCTCCCCAGTTGGCTGCAGGTTAAGCTTAGCCACAAAAGAAATTTGTGCAAGGATTGGAAAATACAATCACAGACAGCCTCTGTGATGTTTAAAAGTTGTGAGACTACACAGTGCACTGGAGACAGGTTGTTGTGGGTGTTACCTTACAGATGTGCGTTCATGGCCCATTGCTCCATCTGATGTCACTCTTTGCTATTCATCCAGCTGGGCATGCATGCATGCACTCATCCAGCTGGGCATGCGTGCGTGCACTTCTGTGGCTGGGGTGCTGCTTTTCTGGCATCTTTCACCGTCAGAGTCTGTGCAGCATGGTGACATTGATGGTCAGCGTGGCTCTAGATCATTACTTCCATGTCATCCATGCAGTATTGGAGATGTGAGCAAATCTTAGGTGTACATTGCTGAAGACAGCGGGGAATTCAGAACCAGGTTTTGGGAGTTTGATGCTTAGCTAGCAGGGGAACTGATGGTGAGATGAGATCACAGCATAGCACCACAGCAAGAAAAAGCAGTGATGGACTGGGCACTGTTGCGCCATAGGAGGGAGCTGGGAGTTGTGAGATTAGGGAGAAGTAGGGAGGCTGAGAAAGACTAGGAGAAGAGCATCANTGAGGGCTAAGTAAGGACCTCTCCCTCTGGGCACTGGGCAGTGATGAAGAAAGCATTGTTACAATCTGTAAAATGGGGCTGCAGAGAGATGGCTNGGTGGTTAAGAATGTTACTGTGCTCACAGAGAACCTGAGTTTGATTCCCAGCTCATAGCTCACAACTGCTTGTAACTGCAGTTCCTGGAGCAGTGCTCTCTTCTGGCCTCTGCAGGCACTGCTACTCACATGCAAGTACCTCACCCAACCACATATACATAATTTTAAAAAATCCTTTAAAAACTCTCTTAAAGTCAGTTAGTGTTTTTGGAGACATCTTTAAGTCTCTGTGGTAAGCACCCCTAATGTTCATTTTCCTGTAAATAAGAAAAGATGGTGGGGAATGGAGAAACCGACTCAATTACCACTGTTGGCTGGACTCTCTCTTGCTGTCCTGGATCTCTTGAGCAAAAGGACTATCAGTCTAACACTGACTGAACTACTCTTATGCCAGGACCAGCTGTCTTGAGTACTCCACAGATGCCTTGAGATAACTATGCCAAAACTACCTGTAGCTGATTGTCCTGGCCCCTGGAGGCACAGCATCAGCCAGGGCTGTTTGAAACCAGACCTTTGCCTAGCACAAGCCTCAGGAAACATTTCCACCTTTGCCAGAGCGGGGTGCTTCCTGTGGTCTAGTGGNGGACTGCTGTGTCTGTTACTCAGGCAAGATCATGATTGGTCCAAAACATAAGCCTCAAAGACTCTGATTNGTGCTAAGAGGCAAGGTAATTGGCCCAGACAGTTGGCTGTGACCGGTCTATACAGCCCTTCTGTATAGGGCAGACTTCTCAGAAGTGAGGAGGTGGGAAACACTGTCCTGTGCTGCCTGCCTTCCCTGGTGTTAGAACATGAGCTTTTCTGGCTAACTTTTAGTTTTGCAGACTGAGCTGGGAGCATGAAGAGGCAGGAGAGACAGCAGGGTGGTAGGAATAGAAGTGGCAATGGCAGATGTAACAGAACATCAGGGGCAGCTATCCCTAAGCAATTAATAGGCCAGGCTGTGAAAGCAGCAAGGCATCTGGCTTTCTCAGCCGAGCAGTCCTGGAGTGGCCAGGCAGGAAGAAGGGAGGTGAAGGAGATGACAAGGGAGACTGGAGAGCGAGGGCTGAAGGATAAAAGTCTGTAAGGAGTCAGAGGAGGGCACCTGTAAGTCCTGGTTGCTAAATCAGAGAGCTGCCAAGTCCTCAGGGTCAAAGTCTCAGATCCCAGCCATTAGCTATAACACTGACTGATGCCNAGGGCTGAGTATCACTAGCTGTGACCTGTACCAGGACTGTAACACTAGAGGGCGCCATTTCCACTGCTTCCTCTTACCTGATGCCTGTGGTCTCTGCATCTAAACAGGAAATGAGAGGAGAGACACCTGCATTTGAGGAGATTCTCCTTGCCTACCCATGGTTTCCCTCTGGGTAGAGCAAAAGGACTCTCAGACAGCTGATTGGGGGCACTGTGTGACTCAGAAGGTCACAGTTTATGTGTAAAGGAGTCTTAGACCCAGGAGGAAGGTTGTAGTGACGTAAGGGGCATGTCCATTTCATGAATATGCCAAAACAAAGCACAGGAAACTGGGTGGCTTAGAACAATTGTCTCATAGTTCTGGAAGCCAGAAATCCAAGCTGTTGGTAGCCCCATGCGTTCTCTGAAGGCGGCAGGGATGGATCTATCGCATGTCTCTTGTTTTCTGGTGTCGCTTGCCAGGCTGGGTATGCTTCCATCACTCCATGCATCAATCACTCTAGCTGAAAGCTGCTGCATGGCAATCTTCAGGTATTGTGGCTGCTGCTCTGTTCTCATCTCTGCCTCCATCAAGGAGTTTCCCCTGTATGCATGTCTGTGTCCCTTTTCTTCTTACGACCTTAGTCCAGCAGATTAAGGGCATACATATGCTTAACTGATTATATCCATACTGACTCTGTTTACAAATAAAGTCCCCTTCTGGGGTTTCTAGGAAGGACATAGATTTGTATGAGCAGAGGCACTGTTCCAACTGATACATGAGGTAAGTAACTAAGGGCAAGGAAGATTACAGACTGAAGAAGCTGCAAAGGAAGACAGGGTTAGAGGCAGTTTTTGTTTTTCAACAAGGAAGATGTTTGAACGTATTTCTGTGTTGAATATGTTGAAGAGCCTTAAGGATGAGGAAGCCAAAGAGTCTAGTCAGAAAGCAAGTCATCGATGGTGCCAGCTCACAAGAGACTGGGTCTGAAGTGTAGGTGGGTGGGTCCATCATGGACATAGAGGTGGGGGGAGAAGGGACATGTATAGGTGCAAATGTGGGTATGGGGGAAGGAGGAAGCAAGTGGTCTAGCTGAGTGGATCAGGACAACACAGCTCTGGGAATGCTGGAGGCGTCCAGCAAGGAAATCAAGAGCAGTTGTCGGTGTGAGCAGCTGCAACAACAGCTTGTGGAATGAGCTCTACTCTGTGGGTAGAAGATTAGGGAAGGGTTCTGACCATGGGAACTAGGAAGGGGGCAACCTACTCATGCTGACAGATGGCACCTCAGGGGCACCGTCTCAATAACCTGAAAACTGTTCTGGAAGGCCAGAGGGAAGCCCCATATTCCTGGTACCTGCCTTTCCCTGCCACCCCAGGATTGTGAATACAACTACATCACCCCATCACACTCATTTTTTCTTGGTGTGTGGTGGCCTTCACCTGGATGTGTGGGAAGTCAGAGGAGGATGTGAATGTCTTCATCTATTGTTCTCCATCTCCCGCCTTTGAAACAAGTTCTCTCACTGAGCTTAAAGCTTGATGTTTCAGCTAGACTGGCTGGCCAGCAAGTTTCTGGGATCCTCCTGTCTCCACTTCCCAATGCTGGGGTTAGAGACACAGGCAGCCATGTTCTATTTTTATATGGGTGCCAGGGATTCAAACTCAGGTCCTTATACATGCACAACAATCACTCTTACTCACTAAGCCGTTTTTTCAGCCACACCCCCTTTTCCCCTATGGATTCTGGGGATCACACTCAGGTCCTTGTGTTTTCAAGGCCAGCGTTTTGCTAACCGAGTTGTTTCTCCAGCCCTTGTGNGATTCTTTTCTTAGCACGTTTTCTTCTTTAGAAGCCGTTGAGGTAACACTGTCTCATCAGAGTCCTTGCACTTCTTAATGGTTTTAGTCGAGTAGTGAAAAACAGTGCTCACATCACAGTTCTGAAGTTTTGAGGCCATATTCAGTCGTTAAAGTGTCCCTGTGGAGTCAGGAAGAGTCCAGCTGGAAAGGTAGGCTTTAAGAATGTCGGTGGAATTCCCCTGTAGGCTGGGGAAGTGGCCGGTGAAAGCAATTGGCCTCAAGCCTGCCAACCTGAGTTTGCATCACCAGAACTCAGGTAAAAGCCTGACATGGTAGCTTATACATCTAATCCCTGTGCCCCCTACACAGATGATAGCTGAGACAGGAAACTACTGGGAAGCTCATGAACCAGTTAGCCTGGCTCAATGCAGTATCGAAGAGACCTTTCTTCAGATGAGGTGGGAAACTAAGGACTAACCTCTTAAGGTTGCCTCCAATCTCGACATGCACACCATGGCATTCCCGTGCCCATATGCTAGAACATGCACACACTCAGACACTCACATAACACACCCCACACATGTACATAACACACCCCACACATGTACATAACACACCCCACACATGTACATAACACACCCCACACATGTACATAACACACTCCACACATGTACATGACATACCCCACACATGTACATACACACTCCCCTTTAACGGTCTCAGTTCTCTGTCTTACAACACTGTTTGCAAAGTGGACAACGTTATTGAGTCTTCAGGCATGTGCTATACATATTATCATTAGGATAAGTATAAATGATAAAAATCATGACTTTATAAA